>OZ005659.1:184057793-184340293 GCA_963930645.1 Salticus scenicus
TTTCTATGTTATAAAAGCTCAAACTAATAGTGATAAATTGTTATTTTAATATATAAACCTGTATTTACTATATCTAATAATATGTATATTATATTGTTAGATTTTTAAAATTCAGTGGAAAGTTATATTTTTGACGTACATTTTAAACTTTCTGATGAGTTTGAATAATTCCTTATAAATAATTCGAATAGATTCTATAGAATTCAGATAGACTTGTGGTAAAAGATTATTCCATTATCCTTTCTCTCATATAAAAGATTTCTTTAGTCTAATGATATGAAGAAAAGAGATTCAGAAAATCATGAAGTTACAACTCACATCAGTATAATTTCTAAAAAATATATTTAAAAATGCAAATTGCAAGATTTTTCTGCGGACCACCGAAATTTTCTTGCGGATCACTAGTGTTCCACGAACCACCAGTTGGCGACCACTGCTGTAGAAGACATCTGATTTTTTTTTAAAGAATAACAGATCTAGTTTTCAACCATTCGTTTTAAAGGTATTTTGAAAAACTTCATATTGAAACATTACTCCATTAGGAAAGAGGTGTGTGGGCAGTGGGAAGCAATAATCCTACATATACAAAAAATATTTCCTAGTTGAACTGTTAATTATTACTATTATATACTGTAACAACGTTTCCTACGCCTACCAGTGAGGACGAATGCAGAGGTTAGGAGGGGTGACAAATTGACCAACAGGCTAGGATTTAGTACACATCTAATCATTCGGTATTCCCTTAACGCTTATTTTCCCTCAACAAGTATTATCACCCTTATTAAAACCCGAATAAAATACTACGTCAGAAATTCCAAAGTAAAATATTTGAGATGCATACAGCTGTTTCGGTAGCTTTAAGCGTACCGTCTTCAGTGCAAAAAGAATTCTGAATCTGGAGAAGTGCTCGTATATACAGGAGAGGGACCGAATTTAGTTCAACCAATAGGATTACGGGAAAGGTGGGGAGTGTGGCCAATAGGAATTTAGGAATGCTAGCTGTGAAAACAGTAGAAAAATTGAGAAAATGTGGACTGAACGTGAAATTTCCAACAATCAGACAAATAGGGAACAGCGATATCACAATTTACAAGGTCTTTAAAATTTTTATAAATATGAGAAGATTCAAAGAAATCGAGTTCATGAATGGATTTAGGGCTGCAAATTATTTTAGCTGAATTAAATTTAAAATTATGATTTCCCTCCCTTTTCATATTTATAAAATTTTTAAAAACCTTGTAAATTCTGATTTCGCTGTTCCCTATTTATCTGATTGTTGGAAATTTTACGTTCTGTCTACATTTTCTTAATTTTTCTACTGTTTACACTGCTAACATTCCTAAATTCCTATTGGCCACGCTCCCCACCTTTCCCGTAATCCTATTGGTTGAACTGAATTCGGTCCCTCTACTATATATACGAGCAGTTCTCCAGATTCAGCATTCTTTTTGCACTGAAGACGGTACGCTTAAGGCTGTTCATTAGTCAGATAGCTCCCTTTCTCCCTTCCCATGTTATCTAATGGGATTTTTGTCGCGTCGTTTTATAAAAATATCTCATTCGAAAACGAACTTTTTCGAATTCTGTTTTTTGAATATTACTCTTTGAACAGGTCGTCTTTTAGCTTAGTGAGCAATTTTTCAAAAAAAAAAAAAAAATAAAATAAATTTAAATATTTTACTTAGAGATCCACACTTAGAGTCCATAATTTACTTATTGAAATAAAATATTTAATTAATTTTTTCGAAAAATTGCTCACTAATCTAAAAGGCGATCTGTTCAAAGAGTAATATTCAAAAAACAGAATTTGAAAAAGTTAATTTTTGAATGAGATATTTTTATAAAACGAAGCAACGAAAATCCCTTTGGATAACATGGGAAGGGAGAAAGGGAGCTATCTGACTGATGTACAGCCTTAAGGCTACCGAAACAGCTGTATGCATCTCAAATATTTTCCATTGGCGTTTCTGACGTAGTAGTTTATTCGGGTTTTAACATTCCAACGCCAAGTCTCCTGTTAATATTATCACCCTTATTTTAACAGTGGTCTCGTTGAGACCGCACTTGAGCAAAGGCTCCCATGGTCGCAAGAAATGTGGTTAAAGAATAAAAATGTCTTTTTAATTTCACAATGGTTGGTTAAAAATAATTCTCAGTGGGCCCATTTATACGAAATTTTGTCCTATACTGACATAATAAAAATTATGAAAACAGTGTGGCAACACCATTTGTTAAGAAATTTGTACTAAAATTTGATAGTCGATAACTTACATCAAGATTCAACCGATATAAACTTGTATCACATTTTGGGCAACTTCTGGGGCTAGAGCTGCCAGAAAAGTTTTGTCACACACATCGATAGACGGACAGACATACATTTTCTAAAAATGGTCAAATCGTGTATTAAACCTCTGAAAACATGTACATCCATCGAAACCATTGAATATTGATTATGAATATGAATAGAATAGAACTTCAATGTAGGAAAAGTATTAAATAAAATAATATCAATAATCTGACTTATAATTTTAAATATGTAGTACGAATTTTCTGTCCTTTTTCATGTGTGCGTATACAAATAATTAAATAAAATACAGGGATATACCAGATATATAATAATTTGCCTATATATAATAATATACACTACATTTTCACACATGACCGGACACTTTCGATTTTAGACGTTTTGACAAATATTTCAAAAGTATTACACGAATCATCCTGAATCTTTAGGAGTTTAAAGAATATGTTATACTTCATATATTTCAGTGACAGTTTTTGTTGAAATACGTTGGCAATTTATATAAATAAAATGTATTTTGGATTTAGACAGCCATGTAGTATGGACAAAATTATAAGGGCAACCGTATTTATGTGCTCTAAAAAGCAAAATTTGCATGTTTCTTTCTGTACACGACACCTCTAGGTGTTATAAATGCTTAGTAAGCGATCGGGCTCGTCGTATTCTATTTTACAGACATGCTAGTGCAGTAGGTACTGCACTGATATTAAAACTGTCCTGACATATTTACAGTAAACATTTTCTACTTAATGGACGTTTAAGTGAATTTTTGCCCTAATCTCCCTATGTTAAGAAAAACGTAAATTTATAATAACTTACGAAGTTTTTTAATTCGAATGTTGCAAATGAATAGGGTTCTTGCCAGTGTCGAAAATAATATTTTAAAACTGACCTGACTTCTCTGCGACTATTTTTTCTTGAGATATCGTGTACACAATCTAACAAACTCACTAACGGACTCACTAATGGACTAACGAACTAACAGACACCCTACAGACGGTCACCATACAAATTTTGTCATTTTCGGATTTCTCACACCTGAAAACGTGTAAAAAAGTCAAAAAACCGAGGTCGAAATTACCTAAGTTCCCCATACCTATAGTATGACGGGGAACTAAAAAAAACTATACTACTGGCCATTAAAATTGCTACACCAAGAAGGAATAATAATAGCGGAATGAAATTTGTTGGACACATACATTATAGTAGGAAGAACAATTGATTAAAATTTCAAGAAATTTGGAGTAATATGTAATGAGAAAACAGTACATAAAGCAGCGACCTCTGTGAGCAATAACAGCACTTATCTGCCTAGGCATTGAATCGAACAGCGATTGAAAAGCGACTGGTCCCCCACCACTCACCAGTAACTTCGATCGATGAATTGTGGCATCGTGTTAAAACTTCATGAAGTGCTCTACCCGTACATGTCATCCAATCTCTGTTCGATTCAATGCCTAGGCAGATATGTGCTGTTATTGCTCACAGAGGTCGCTGCTTTATGTACTGTCATCTCAGTACATATTACTCCAAATTTCCTGAAATTTTAATCAATTGTTCTTCCTACTATAATGTATGTGTCCAACAAATTTCATTCCGTTATTGTTATTCCTTCTTGGTGTAGCAATTTTAATGGCCAGTAGTGTAGTTGGCATGGGTGACTCTGCTCAGTTCCCCATCATATTTATATTCTCATACATTTCTAGTGCGAGACATATTATAATCATGTTAAAAGAAATGAATTTGACCAAAGCTTGATACTGTGACAGAATAAAATCCCCGCCTAATAGGCTATCCACCGTTCACTTCGATATATTTATCTTATTCTAATCTGTTAATTTATTTTATCAGGGTCCATTCCGTTGTTTAATTTTCATGCTTCTATTTCCAATGCAATAATCTTCAAAACTCATATTTATATGAAAAATTTACAATTTTGCTATGTTGATAAAATCGTAAATTACGAATAATTTACGAAATTTTCCTAGTAGAATATTTGTATTCAATCATGCTCAAACAAATATCATAAATGTAATTTTGAAGTTGTCTAATGAATTTATGATCCTCAAAATGGAAGTTTATGCTCAATTTTGCCTTATTCTGACATGTTATGTAAATCGTAAATTCCAAATAACTTACGAATTTTTTAAATTGGAAAAATCATAATCTATGATATTCATGCCAGTATTCTAAATAATATTTCGAAAGTGGTTTGACATCTTTACGATAAAAATATCCCTCAAGATTGACGTTTATGTGAAATTTTGCTCTATTCTGTCATGTTAAGAAATTCTTAAATTTCCAATAACTTACGAAATTTTTATATTGGAAAATTCATAGTCATTAATATTCATGCCAGTGTCCTAAATAATATTTCAAACGTAGTCTGACATCTTTACGATGAAAATATCTCTCAAAATTGACGTTTATGTGAAATTTTACCCTATACTGCCATGTTAAGAAATTCGTAAATTTCCAATACCTTGCGAAAATTTCGAAGCAGCATATTTATAGTTACTGATGTTCATTCTGGCATCAAAACTGATATTTTAAAACTGGTCTGACATTTTTACAGTAAAAAGTTTCCATTTAATGCACATTTAAGTGAATTTTTGTCCTATTCTTTCAGTTAAGAAAATCGTAAATTTCTAATAACTTACGAAGTTTTTTAATTTGATTGTTGCAAATAAATAGGGTTCTTACCAGTATCGAAAGTAATATTTTAAAACTGATCTGACCTCTCTGCGATCATTTGTTCGTGAGATATCGTGTACACAGAGTAACAAACTAACGGACTAACACACTAACACACGAACAAACACCCTACAAATTTTTTAACATGGCAGAATACGGCAAAATTTCACATAAACGTCAATCTTGAGGGATATTTACATCGTAAAGATGTCAAACCACTTTTGAATATCATTTAGGATACTGGCTTGAATATCATAGACTATGTTTTTTGCAATTTAAGAAATTCGTAAATTATTTGGAATTTACGATTTACTTAACATGGCAGAATAGGGCAAAATTGAGCATAAGCGTCCATTTTGAGGATCATAAATATATCAGAGAACTTCAAAATGACATTTATGATATTTGTTTGAACATGAGTGACTACAAGTATTCTAATAGGAAAATTTCGTAAGTTATTCGTAATTTAAGATTTTATCAAGATAGCGAAATTGAAAATTTTTCATATAAATAGGAATTTTGAGGATTATTGCACTGGAAATAGTAGCATGAAAACTAAGCAACAGAATTGACCCTGATAAAATAAATTAATAGATTAGTATAAGATAAATATATCGAAGAGAACGGTGGATAGCCTATTAGGCGGGGATTTCATTCTTTCACTGTGTCAAGCTTTAGTCAAATTCATTTCTTTTAACATGATTGTAATGTGTCTCGCACTAGAAATTTATGAGAACATAAATATGATGGAGAACTGAGCAGAGTCCATGTATGCTAACTAGTTTTACAGAAAATATACGGGCTATCTGACATGCATTTGAACATAACGTACTAAACTATATCCCTTCCGCGTGGCTCGGAAACTTTTCTGTAGACAGCGCCACCTGGTACAGATTGCGCGAATTTTTTATTCAACAGCCACCAAAAAGTTTTAAAAGTGGGATTTAATATACGTAAAAGGCGAATAGAATCGAAGAAGAATCGATTATATATATCATATATTACTTCTTAAAATTATTGGTGACACTTGAATAAAAAAGAGCGGAATTTGTACTAGGTGGCGCTGTCTACCGCTTGAACTGTTGCCAAGCTTCTGAGCTACGCGGAAGGCATCTAATTTAGGAGGCTATGATTTGAAATATTCTGATTTCGTGTTTAAAAATCTCATTTAACAGGATCTTATGCTTATATACAATTAGGACGAACAATTGTATAAAACTTTGACTCCACCGCAATTTCATATATATATATATATTTTTACAGAAATTCTAGTGTTAAATAAAGTGAAGATTACTTTTTGAAAGCATTGGATCTCAAGATCATGAACCGCATCCACTATGCAGGACACATGTATATATTGTATATCCTGAAAGGATTAGAAAGACATTAGCCATATAATAAACTAAAGAGTAATAGGTTATAAAAAAATATATTACAAGAACCTATTACCAAGGGTAGTACACTGTAAAAAAATAACTATTACCAGCTGCAAGAAACTCTCTGTGGTTGGAGAAAATAATTATTTTCTCCAATGACAGACAGTTTCTTGCAGCTGGTAACATTTATTTTTTTACAGTGTAGAACGAAGTAACCTATTACTGAAAAATAACTGTTTATACCATATCTAAACTGTAAAAACTAGTTGGCATAGGTGGACCCTGCTCAGTTCCCCATCATATTTATGTTCTCGTAAATTTCTAGTGCGTGACATATAATAATTATGTTAAAAGAAATGGATTTGATCAAAGCTTGATACAGTGACAGAATGAAATCCCCGCCTAATAGGCTATCCACCGTTCACTTCGATATATTTATCTTATTCTAATCTATTAATTTATTTTATCAGGGTCAATTCCGTTGTTTAATTTTCATGCTACTATTTCCAATGCAATAATCCTCAAAATTCAGATTTATATGAAAAATTTACAATTTCGCTATGTTGATAAAGTCGTAAATTACGAATAAATTACGAAATTTTCCTATTAGAATATTTGTAATCAATCATGTTCAAACAAATATCATAAATGTAATTCTGAAATTGTCTAATGTATTTATGATCCTCAAAATAGAAGTTTATGCTCAATTTTGCCTTATTCTGACATGTTAAGGAAATCGTAAATTCCAAATAACTTACGAATTTTTTAAATTGGAAAAACCATAGGTTATGATATTCATGCCAGTATCCTAAATAATATTTAGAAAGTGTTTTGACATCTTTACGATAAAAATATCCCGGTAAGATTGACGTTTATGTGAAATTTTGCTCTATTTTGCCATGTTAAGAAATTCTTAAATTTCCAATAACTAACGAATTTTTTAAATTGGAAAAACCATAGTCTATGATATTTATGCTAGTATCCTAAATAATATTTGGAAAGTGGTTTGACATCTTTACGATGAAAATATCTCTCAAAATTGACATTTATGTGAAATTTTGCCCTATACTGCCATGTTAAGAAATTCGTAAATTTTCAATAACTTGCGAAATTTTCAAAGTAGCATATTTATAGTTACTGATGTTCATTCCGGCATCAAAACTGATATTTTAAAACTGGTCTGACATTTTTACAGTAAAAAGTTTTCATTTAATGTATGTTTAAGTGAATTTTTGTCCTATTCTCCCATGTTAAGAGAATCGTAAATTTCTAATAACTTACGAAGTTTTTTAATTCGAATGTTGCAAATGAATAGGGTTCTTGCCAGTGTCGAAAGTAATATTTTAAAACTAATTTGACCTCTCTGCGACAATTTGTTCTTGAGATATCGTGTACACAAACTAACAAACTAACGGACTAACGGACTAACACACTAACAGACACCCTATGGACAGACACCATACAAATTTTGTCATTTTCGGATTCCTCACACCTGAAAACGTGTAAAAAGTAAAAAAGCCGAGGTCAAAAATTTTCACGATTACCTAAGTTCCCCATACCTGTAGTATGATGGGGAACTAAAAATGACTATTACCAGCTGCAAGAAACTCTCTGTGATTGGAGAAAATAATTATTTTCTGCAATCACAGAGAGTTTCTTGCAGCTGGTAATAGTTATGCTTTTACAGTGTAGTTGAAACATGTACCCAGTGCGTTTCATTGATGAACAAATTACAATCATTACTTTTATCGTCTTGTTTTACTTTAGAGTAACTTCTTTTATTATATTTCATAATTTTAGCTAAGTAAACTACGATATGAGAGTTTGTTTAGCGGTAAGCTGCTATAAGAATAGAATGCTTCAAGAAAAGAATAGTAAATGGTCAGATTTCCATAAGATAATTTAAGAAGAATAATATAATATCTTACTTTTATTTTCTTACAATTTGCGTTTCTGACATGTGTAATCTAAAAATTCAAAAGATTTTTTTTTTTCATTAATTATAACATTTATATGAATATTGATAGATTAATTTAAGAAAACTTTCTATTACGGTATATTTGAGTTTTGGCGATATTTTGTATAAGAAACAGAAAACACATCTTAACCCAGTACATCCATAGGATATCCTCAGGATGAAAGGACATCCTGAAAATGTACTGTGAAAAAAGGTGTTGTTAGGAATATTATTTTTGCTTATTGCTCTTGTCTTGACCGGTTGTAGCTTCAGATCAAGACTTCTTAAAATCACTAATAAGGCGATAAGGACATCAATCAGGAATGCTGTTCTCTTCCGAGGCAAAAAAATGGAGGCGATGCGCCGGCCTATAAATTTTATTTAAGGGGCTCTAAGGTTTAATTTTATTTTTCTTTCTTATTTTTCTTATCTTTTCTTATTTTTTTTTTTTTTTAATAACACGCTTTTATTAGCTTCACCTGTATATATGTTTGTATGTACAGTGCGTTGCATGAATATAAACGCACCTTTTCCAATAACCAGAAATAGAATTTTTTTAAATTTAAAAGAAGGAATGTGATTTACAGTTATTGCATATTACTAACAACTGAATAAGGTGTTTTGATCGCGTATGTTTAGGCTCATGCAAGTTTATGTAAATGAGTGTTTAAGCATTCTCTTATTTTTCACTGTTTTCGTTCGTTGCGCGAAATTAAACTCACTCTGTATTTTGCGTTTAAAATTTATCAGAGCCACCGGGATTAAATTAAAACACTGATAGTCATGTTGGTAAAGTTCTCTAAAAACAGTTTTAATGCTTCAGTGCAAAATTTACGGAGTTTGTTCAGGATGGCAAGAGGGGAAACTTTGGCAGTAGACGAGAGGATAAAAATCGACTTTATGCGTGGTAAAGGCTTTAGCAATCGTGAAATTGGGCGACGAATCAGAAGAAGTGAGAGTGTTGTGCGAAATTATACAAAGAAAGTAGGAAATTATGGGAAAAAAGCGTATAAGATCGAATAGGAAAGTTTACCAGTTACGACAAACGTCGAATATGCAACGTTGCAAAGAATATGAATATTTCCTGTGCGAAGATAAAGCCTCAATACAAGCTGGGTGTTCATCGGAAAACCATATGAAGAACTATCAAAGCTGCAACATTCATTAAATTTAAAAAAATGAAGGCGAAACCACCCCTCACTCAAAAGCACAAAGATATGTGGTTGGAATGGGCAAGAAAACGGATTCTAAATCGACTAAAATGGGAAAAATTCATCTTTTCAAGGGAAAAAAATCTGGAGTGACTCCACTCGACTTTCCGAACATTGAGTGATTAACAGTTTTGTAGATAAAGTAAAGAAAGAGTAGTTGTTAAACAAACAAAAGAGAGAAAACCATAATAGAGCATTTGAGTATTTTTCTCCATGTATTACACGTTGTTTTATTTAACGCTACTGAACTTTGAGCCCATAGATCATAATGACAAAGAAATTTTCGTTGTGTCCCTGTAAAAACCTATAAACGTTAGATTCACCAAAATGCTTATAGTTAGTGCAACAGTGATTTATAATACTCATATAAATTTTCAGCTGAATTCAATAAGGCGTTTAGATGCTATCGTACTTTTAAAAATTTAGTCCCATAGGCCATAATGATAAAGAATTTTTCTTTGTGTACCTGTAAAAAAACTGTAAGTGCTAGATTCACCAAACTCTATACAGTTAGTTCAACTGTGATCTATAACATGTGTACAATTTTTTTGCTCGGATTAATAAGGCGTTTAGACACTATCACATTTTTAAAAATTTGGCCTCATAGGCATAATGATAAAGAATTTTTCTTTGTGTCCCTGTAAAAAAACTATAAGTGCTAGATTCTCCAAAATCTATACAAATTGAGTATTTGTGATCTATAATATGTGTATAAAATTTTTGCTCAATTGAATAAGGCGTTTAGATGCTATCGCACTTTTAAGATTTTGCTCCCATAGGCCATAATGATAAAGAATTTTTCTTTGTGTCCCTGTAAAAAAACTATAAGTGCTAGATTCACCAAAATCTATAGGGTTCGTACTATGGTGAATTACAATATGCGTATCAACTTTCAGGTTAATCGAACGAAGCGTTTAGACGCTAGCGTGTTCACCCACAGACATACACACATACACACATACACACATACACACATACACACATACACACACACATACATACATCATCGTAAAAATAGTGAAAACGGACTCAGGGGACCTCGAAACGTATAGAAACATCAAAATCTCGAATTCGGATTTTTGACATGATTACAATACTTTCCTCACTATAGTGTTCAGAAAGTAAAAAAGTTTAATCTCTATGGCCGGATGGATTTCATAGCTACTGGCACGATTTGCGAATCGAAGAAATGTACTGTTCAAAACGTCAATCTGGAGGTGGGTCTGTCATGGTGTGGGCAGCCATAGGTTTTAAAGGGACTTTCGAATTAGAGTTCGTGGATAGCACTGTGAACTCTGTAGATTATGTCCAGATGCTCACAAGGAACCTCCGCCGTCAAGCTGTCCAGAAAGCTGGAATAAATTATATTTTTAAGCAAGATTGTGCATCTGTACATACAGCACATATCGTGAAAAAATGGTTCCGTGACAGTAAAATTAAAGTTCTGGATTGGCCCTCAAAAAGCCTCGATTTAAACATAATGGACAACGTATGGGGTATTCTGGTTTGCCGTGTTTTCGTAAACGGAAGGCAGTTGTTCACGAAAGCTGAACTAAAATCAGCTATTCTATTAGCTTGGAAGACAATGATCTTGGATGACCTCATGCCACTATATAAGTCAATGACAAGGCGTTGACTGGCTGTTCTATTAGCCCATGGTGGCTTTACAAAGTATTAGATACAGTATTTGTTACTCAGTGATTTATTTTTACTTTCCGAACACTATAGTGAGGAAAGTATTGTAATCATGTCAAAAATCCGAATTCGAGATTTTGATGTTTCTATACGTTTCGAGGTCCAACGAGTCCGTTTTCACTATTTTTACGATGATGTATGTATGTGTGTGTGTATGTGTGTATGTGTGTATGTGTGTATGTGTGTATGTGTGTATGTCTGTGGGTGAACACGCTAGCGTCTAAACGCTTCGTTCGATTAACCTGAAAGTTGGTACGCATATTGTAAGTCACCATAGTACGAACCCTATAGATTTTGGTGAATCTAGCACTTATAGTTTTTTTACAGGGACACAAAGAAAAATTCTTTATCATTATGGCCTATGGGAGCAAAATCTTAAAAGTGCGAAAGCATCTAAACGCCTTATTCAATTGAGCAAAAATTTTATACACGTATTATAGATCACAAATACTCAATCTGTATAGATTTTGGAGAATCTAGCACTTATAGTTTTTTTACAGGGACACAAAGAAAAATTCTTTATCATTATGCCTATGGGGCCAAATTTTAAAAAATGTGATAGTGTCTAAACGCCTTATTAATCCGAGCAAAAAAATTGTACACATGTTATAGATCACAGTTGAACTAACTGTATAGATTTTGGTGAATCTAGCACTTACAGTTTTTTTACAGGGACACAAAGAAAAATTCTTTATCATTATGGCCTATGGGACTAAATTTTTAAAATTACGATAGCATCTAAACGCCTTATTGAATTGAGCTGAAAATTTATATGAGTATTATAAATCACTGTTGCACTAACTATAAGCATTTTGGTGAATGTAGCATTTATAAGTTTTTACAGGGACACAACGAAAATTTCTTTGTCATTATGATCTATGGGCTCAAAGTTCAGTAGCGTTAAATAAAACAACGTGTTATAGATGGAGAAAAATACTCAAACACTCTATTATGGTTTTCTCTCTTTTGTTTGTTTAACAACTACTCTTTCTTTACTTTATCTACAAAACTGTTAATTACTCAATGTTCGGAAAGTCGAGTGGAGTCACTCCAGATTTTTTACATATGCGTTTAAATTCATGCAACATGTATTTTTGACATAAATTAGATAAAATTATTTTCTAAAAAATCATATTGGTCTTTCATTGTTTTGACTCGTATTTTCATTTCTTGAATCATACACATACAGTTTTCATCAAGTGTCACCTATTCATATTTTTTTATTACACTTCTATACCCTTCTAATTCTTAAAGCTAAGGTGCGTTTATATTCATGCAACGCACTGTATGTTTGTAACCGCTCTGGGAGCAAACAAAAAATCTATATTGTAAAAAAAAAAAGACTTTCCCTACGTGAACGCTGTGGCTCTGAGGTAAAGCTCCGGGCTACGAAACTAAAGGTCTAACGTTCGAACCCAGTTAGGGTAGATTTTTTAAAAATGGTTTTTGTTTAATTCTAAATTATTTTATTAAAAATTTAAAAGTATGTAAATATTGTGGGGTGTCACTCACACGATTTTCTCTTACACTTCATTTTAATACTATAAAGATAGATATTTTGTACATTTTAGTTCACATTTCAATAAAAGGGTGTTATTTAAATTTTTAAAAGTACAACTTTATTTTTTAAATTATCTTCACGTGTAGAGAAACGTTAAATTTTATGTCAGAAAAAATAACGAAAATAAAAAGTTGTAAGCGTTTTATTTTATTGAAAACAGTCTAAAATTACAACGCAAAGCAAAATGTCGAGAAATTTAACAGAGTTAAATACCTTAATATATTTCAATTAATAACAAAAATCGGACACTTAGAGGTGCACACGGAGCCGTTACATATTACCTGTGTGCCAAATGTCATGTCTGTCAATACAGTAGATTTTTCTGAGGACGGCTGACAAAAGGAAAGTCAAACAGAAAGATGTCACTTCATAGCTGCCAACCGTTCTAATTCTTAAATCCAATTTATTCCCGGTATTTCTAAGAATATTTTACACGTATTTCCGAAAATTTAATAAACTAAAAATAATCCTAAAACTTTGCCGGTATGAAATCTCCCATTTAAAAAGGGAGATTTTGCAACTACACTGGTGAACAAAATTAAAGCAATGACCAGTTTTTTCGTTTCCTTCTTTTGCGCGTAACTTTTAAATAAATGAACAGAGAAACATAAAATTTGAATGGCATGCTCGTTATATCATTAATCGAATTACACGCAACTTTAGCTTAAGTAATAATTTTTAAACTTATAATTATTCATTTTTCTCAAAAGTAAGCTTTGCAAAAAAAAAAAAAAAAAAAAAAAAAGAAAAAAAATTCAACAATTTTTGAAAAGAAAACTTAATGAAAAATGGTGATAAGGATGCATTAAAGATAGGTAAAAATGTACAAGCGAGCAAGTTTTTGATTAAAACCGAATTTTTATTCCTGTATTCACCTTTCTGTTGTTTCTTTTCTTCGCATGTGAATAACTCTTCAAAAATATACATACAAACATTAAAATTGGATAAGACGTTATCGGCATTTCTATTTTTCTGGTGCATCTCATAGTTTATAAATTAGTAATTATATTTTTTTCAAAAAATCCTTTATAAAGCTAAAAGAAAAGTGAAAACGAAGAAAATTCGGGATTTAGTTAAAACTTGAAGGGATGTGCGTCTTCACCGATCTATAAATGCATCCTTAACACCCTTTTTCATTAATAATAATAATTATTTTTTTTTTAAATTATTATTATTATTATTATTATTATTTCCAAAGCTTACTTTCGAGAAAAATTTTAATAATTATGAGTTAAAAGTTATTACTTATGCTAAAGTTATATACAATTCGATTAATGATATGATAACGAACATGCCTTTCGCATTTTGTGTTCATATGTTAATTTGTTTAAAAGTTATACGCAAAAGAAGAAAATTGGAAAGCAGGTTGTTCCTTAAATTTTGGACGCCAGGGTATGCCATTAGGATTTGTGGCCTATTTTTTTTTTTCAAACAGGATAGTAACTTCGTCACCATTTGCAATACATTATGCATATATCTTATATTTTGATATTAAAAAATAATTTAATATAGAATTTTAGAGAACAAATATGGAAAGAGAAAAAATCTGAGTCAAAAATAGAACTTGAATTAAATTCTGTTCGGAAAATGTTTCTCTTTTATATAACAGTAGCAGGCTTTGCCCACTTCGTTGGCTATTATATTGAAATGAATCCTCAAAACACTATATATATATACCCGTCCCAATTTTCAACTGTGTGTTTCCAGAGTTTTTCTATCTCAGTTTGTTCTACTTCCTCATTCAAGGGCGATATTGAAGTACCGACGAGTAGCCCCGTCGGCCGAAGTGGATTTGTTTACCAGATGAAGGGTTTTATTGTATTTCATTTTACACTTTCTTGTTTACCTTCAGTAATTCTTTATTGTATTGTATATTTTTTAAATGAATTGATGTAATTTTGTAACTTTCGAAATTTTGTAATTATGTAACTTTTTTAGTATTTTTATGCATTATATATATGTTTGATTTCTCTTCAGTTATTGAGGGTTTTCTGTTTGGTGAGAAGTTGGGGGCTAAGGATAGTTATTAGGTAATTGCTACTGTCCTTTCAGAAACGTCTCTTTCACCCCTACGCTGAGGGGCCTCCCTGATGAAGATCTCAGTGTTTTTTGGGGTTTAATTTTATTAATTTGTTTATATATTCCTACATTTAAGTTTTGCATTTTCTTTCGCTGCAATTTTGCGCATTGGTTTGCAAATCTATTTATGGTTTTTCAATCTTTAAACTTATATATATATATATATATATATATATATATATATATATATATATATATATATATATATAAATTCATTTCAATAGTTTTCTATATATACATATATATATAAGTTTAAGTTTCCGCTATTTTCTGTAGTGGTATTCCCGAACTCCACAGTCGATTCTGAAAGTCCCTCTTACCTGCTTTTAACTCTCTGCTTTTCTTTTTTTGTTTATATTTTTTGTGGACTACTTGTCTCAAGGTGGCTGTCACGAAAAAAACTAGTTGGCATATGTGGAATCTGCACAGTTCGCCATCATATTTATGTTCTCATAAATTTCTAGTGCGAGACATATTACAATCATGCTAAAAGAAATTAATTTGACCAAAGCTTGATACAATGACAGGATAAAATCCCCGCCTAATAGGCTATCCACCATTCACTTCGATATATTTATCTTACTCTATTCTATTAATTTATTTTATCAGGGTCGATTCCTTTGTTTAGTTTTCATGCTACTGTTTCCAATGCAATAATCCTCAAAATTCATATTTATATGAAAAATTTACAATTTCGCTATGTTGATAAAATCGTAAATTACGAATAATTCACGAAATTTTCCTATTAGAATATTTGTATTCAATCATGTTTAAACAAATATCATAAATGTAATTTTGAAGTTGTCTAATGTATTTATGATCCTCAAAATGAAAGTTTATGCTCAATTTTGCCTTATTCTGATATGTTAAGTAAATCGTAAATTCCAAATAACTTATGAATTTTTTTAATTGGAAAAATCATAATTTATGATATTCATGCCAGTATCCTAAATAGTATTTCGAAAGTGGTTTGACATCTTTACGATGAAAATATCTTTCAAGATTGACGTTTATGTGAAATTTTGCTCTGTTCTGCCATGTTAAGAAATTCGTAAATTTCCAATAACTTACGAAATTTTTATATTAGAGAATTCATAGTCATTAGTATTCATGCCAGTGTCCTAAATAATATTTCAAAAGTAGTCTGACATCTGTACGATGAAAATATTGCTCATAATTGACGTTTATGTGAAATTTTGCCTTATACTTTGCCATGTTAAGAAATTCGTAAATTTCCAATAACTTGCGAAATTTTCAAAATAGCATATTTATAGTTACTGATGTTCCTTCCGGCATCAAAACGGATATTTTAAAACTAGTCTGACATTTTTACAGTAAAAAGTTTCCATTTATTGCACGTTTAAGTGATATTTTTCCTATTCTCCCATGTTATGAAAATCGTAAATTTCTAATAACTTACGAAGTTTTTTAATTCGAATGTTCCAAATAAATAGGGTTCTTGCCAGTGTCGAAAGTAATATTTTAAAATTGATGTGACCTCTCTGCGATTATTTGTTCGTGAGATATCGTGTAAACAGACTAACAAACTAACGGACTAACGGACTAACACACTAATGGACTGACACACTAACGGACTGACACACTAACAGACACCCTACAGACAGACACCATACAAATTTTGTCATTTTCGGATTCCTAACACCTGAAAACGCATAAAAAGTAAAAAAAACAGAGTTCGAAATTTTTCAGTATTACCTAAGTTCCCCATACCTATAGTATGATGGGGAACTAAAAGTTCCTGGGCGAAAATTTTCCTATCTACTTCAGCACTCACTCACTCAGGACAAACTATTATATATATACAGATTAATATAATTTAATATAATTTAATGCAATGGTTATCTTTTCATTCGATTATACAATATGCGTAAAATGAAATAGACTCCCAACTTTATAAAATGATGTTACGTTTCCTTAACAGCGGTTATAATATTAGTTTAAAAATAACTCAACTTATTGTATCTTTTTATTCTTTTCTTTTCCTTTTTTTTTTCTTATTTCTTTATTTGAACGGTGTGAAATTTTTAATAATATTAGAGTTTCTAAAATTTTAAAATAAATTCAAATCGATTTTATTCTACTCAACTGTAAGTATACGAGAAAAGAATGTTGCTTCATGACTTGTAATCTAAACATCTATGAAGAAAGTGTAATCTTAATGCCAGTATGTCAGCTGTTCTTAGATAAAGATTTACGTCGCATTAAATTTTGTGACGAATGTAAAGAAAAATGATTAATTCGAATATTTAATTTAGCCTTTTTTCTTTATTATTATTATTATTATTTTAAATCAAATTTCTATGTCGTTTGAAATATTTTCTCAGAAATAAGAGATTTTTGTTTTGTTGTTCGACTGATATGCACCTCCTGTAAAAATTTTGAACGTAATCCGAATCGTTTTGAGATTTTTAATTAGTTAATAAATAAGATTTAAGTGCCGTCTGATA
Source organism: Salticus scenicus (assembly GCA_963930645.1). Lineage (NCBI taxonomy): Eukaryota > Metazoa > Arthropoda > Arachnida > Araneae > Salticidae > Salticus > Salticus scenicus. Next base: position 184,075,137 of record OZ005659.1, read on the forward strand.
GCAGTATCTCAGAAAATGGCAACAGATTGCAATGTTTGTTATCGGGTAGAGATTTTCCCTTAGGAATTCCAACCCACGTAGCAAATCATGCTACACAATATAAATAAATAGCTGTTTTGTTTGCGATAGTTTAGTTCAAGTTTTGCAACTGATCAGAATGTAAGTAGATATTTGAATAATTTTCTATATATTTGATTCTTTAATACTATTACAAAATAAAATTTTTTGCTATGGCACACACACTAATTTTTCTTATCTTACTTTAATCTAGGTGTATTATTACTTATTAGTAAGCCCAGCGAATTTTTTGTACTTTGTTTATTTTCTTATTTACCTTTAAAATACGAAACTCAAATATCTTATACCGATTTCCCCACCCAAATTAAATTTTAATTCACCATAAGCCAAATTATTATCTAGTTTGAGTTTTTTAATTAGTTAATAAATAAGATTTAGGTGCCGTCCGATAGCAATATCTCAGAAAATGGCAACAGATTGCAATGTTTTTTACCGCGTAGAGATTTTCCCTTAGAAATTCCATCCCACGTAGCAAATCATGCTACACAATATAAATAAATAGCTGTTTTGTTTGCGATAGTTTACTTCAAGTTTTGCAACTGATCAGAATGTAAGTAGATATTTGAATAATTTTCTATATATTTGATTCTTTAATACTATTACAAAATAAATTTTTTTGCTATGGCACACACACTAATTTTTCTTATCTTACTTTAATCTAGGTGTATTATTACTTATTAGTAAGCCCAGCGAATTTTTCGAACTTTGTTTATTTTCTTATTTACCTTTAGCCCACCAGCGGCCGAGCGGTTCTGCGCTCAAAGCTGATAGATGGGAGGTGCCGGGTTCGATCCCAGGTCGCGCTCATCGACCTAGCCGTTCGGAGTTTTCCGTGGTTTCCTCCGAAACTTGCGTAAATACGGGCTAGGACCCCTTAGAAAGACCCCCACGGAGGGCATTCCCCCTCTAGGCCTAGGACACATCAGGAGTCAATCGGCCTTAAACCTACAACCAACCAACCTTATTTACCTTTAAAATACGAAACTCAAATATCTTATACCGATTTCCCCACCCAAATTAAATTTTAATTCACCATAAGCCAAATTATTATCTAGTTTGAGTTTTTTAATTAGTTAATAAATAAGATTTAGGTGCCGTCCGATAGCAATATCTCAGAAAATGGCAACAGATTGCAATGTTTTTTATCGCGTAGAGATTTTCCCTTAGAAATTCCATCCCACGTAGCAAATCATGCTACACAATATAAATAAATAGCTGTTTTGTTTGCGATAGTTTAGTTCAAGTTTTGCAACTGATCAGAATGTAAGTAGATATTTGAATAATTTTCTATATATTTGATTCTTTAATACTATTACAAAATAAAAATTTTTGCTATGGCACACACATACTAATTTTTCTTATCTTACTTTAATCTAGGTGTATTATTACTTATTAGTAAGCCCAGGTGAAATTTTCGTACTTTGTTTGTTTTCTTATTTACCTTTAAAATACGAAACTCATATATCTTATACCGATTTCTCCACCCAAATTAAATTTTAATTCACCATAAGCCAAATTATTATCTAGTTTGAGTTTTTTAATTAGTTAATAAATAAGATTTAGGTGCGGTCCGATAGCAATATCTCAGAAAATGGCAACAGATTGCAATGTTTTTTATCGCGTAGAGATTTTCCCTTAGAAATTCCATCCCACGTAGCAAATCATGCTACACAATATAAATAAATAGCTGTTTTGTTTGCGATAGTTTAGTTCAAGTTTTGCAACTGATCAGAATGTAATTAGATATTTGAATAATTTTCTATATATTTGATTCTTTAATACTATTACAAAATAAAAATTTTTGCTATGGCACACACATACTAATTTTTCTTATCTTACTTTAATCTAGGTGTATTATTACTTATTAGTAAGCCCAGGTGAAATTTTCGAACTTTGTTTGTTTTCTTATTTACCTTTAAAATAAGAAACTCGTGTATCTTATACCGATTTCCCCACCCAATTTAAATTTTAATTCACCATAAGCCAAATTATTATCTATATAAATTAGAGCAAAAAAAAAAAAAAAAAAAAAAAAAAATGTCGGTAGAACACATCCGGGCGGCCCACTCCTATTTTTGATTGGTCTAGATTTAAGTACTTTGGTGATTAAAGTCGGCCATTTCTTTTAGTAAAAACTGATGATTTTTTTTTTTTTTTTTTTTTTTTTTAAGATACTGCATCACTGTTAAAAAAATGCGGAAAAAATACAGAAATTCTCTGTAATTTCAGAAAAAAGGCGTAAATTACGGAAAAATTACGTAGACAAAACGTATTTTACGAATTTTTTTCTGAAATTACAGAGAATTTCTGTATTTTTTCTGCATCTTTTTAACAGTGATGCAGTATCTTAAAAATAAAAAAAAAAAAAAAAAAAAAAATCATCAGTTTTTACTAAAAGAAATGGCCGACTTTAATCACCAAAGTCACACAAAACACTGAAAAAAAAAAAAAAAAAACTGTTAAAAGTACAGGAAAAATCTGGCAGATGGGGTGCCAGTATTTCTTCGTCAAATATATAGGACAAAACTGTACTTTTAACCAAAAAAAAAAAAAAAAACTGTTTGATTTACAAGATTCCTGTGTAAAATATACGCCAGTGATACATTTTTTACGGTTTTAAACTGTATATTTGACGGAAAAATACTGGAACCCCAGCTGCCAGATTTTTCCTGTACATTTAACAGTTTTTTTTTTTCTTGCAGTGTAGCTGTTATACTTTCTTAAAAGAGCTCTAAAAACCGTCTATTTTTTGTGAGGACATTATATGCATCAAGTTATTAGATTTAAAGTTATTACGTTGCAAAGTTTCCCAACGCAATATCATTCAGTTGCTTTTATTTTAAAATAAGAGTCTAATATTAAACAAAAAAAAAACAAAAAAAAAACAGCCTAATATTAAAGAATAATGAATAACTTTTTTAAAATTATCAATTTTGAAGTTTTAAAAGCTGCAATATTTAAATTACAGCGTACTTATTTCCCATACATAATCCATTAAATTTGTAAACAATTGTTGATTCATTCTTGAGAATCATTCACATAAGACCATAGAACATTGTTGCAAAACGAGTGCAAAACGAAAGAAATATTTAATTTAATTTAATTTGTAATATGTTATTTTGACTTTTTGACCTTAAAAGGAATTTTTAATTACGTTACAAAGCCCAAAATGTGATATAAAAAATAAATAGTGATTCAATTCTTTTGAAAAATTCATTTAAATTTAGTGACCAGCGAAGCGGGCATAGCCTACTAGTTAGAAATAAATTAATATTGTGGGATGAAATGCTAATAATAGTTAAACGAAAATCGTTCAAAGAAAGGTTTCAAAATAAATTTCATGTTTGATAATCCAATTTTTATAAAATTCACCAGGCAGTACAACTTTAGTATAGGACCCTCATGGCGACTTTTAAATTTTTGTCGCCTTGGTGGAGAGGCAAATTTATTTATTTATTTATTTTTTTAATTTGACATATTTTTTGTTAAAAAATCTTAGAACCTATTTTGATTATTACGTTTTTTAGTCAATTTTTTATACAGTAGTTCATATTCTTTTAATGTATTTAAAGATTGAGATCTGTCGCCATGTTTCGTCTGACTTCTGGTCACGATTGCATGCGTGATCTCCACGAAGAAATGGACCGGCTCTTCCTCGGACATCTATCTGGGAACGCTACTGGATAGCTCGCTTTCATTTATACATTTGTTGTTGTTTCTTTTGATTCAACTGTCTTTTAATGTGCCACTAGGAAAAAAAAAAAAAAAAAAAAAATATATATATATATATATAAATGTAAGGAATTCAACTTTCCCACTTCCAGAGAAAACACTTTCACGTAGCCTCTTATTTATTAGTTGATACAGAATGGCAACAGCTGTAATCTGAAACGAAAGTACGAGAAGAAGCGGGAGTTCATTGAGAGATGTCAGAATGATCGGACGCGATCATAAGTGATTGAGCATAAGTGCTCAGAATTTTAAGTTGTTCTCACTTAGTTATCAAAATTAGCACAGACGGTGCTCACCAGTTAATGTTATTTTCTAAACAGTTTTAACTAATGCATTGTATATACTAATTGTAAATTTGTGTTCGTCATTAAATAGATTAGTGGGTTATAGAATTTAAGCGTAATTCTTATAGTGATTCTTCGTCCATTCATTTTATTCTTGTGAATTTAATGGCAAAAATAGTATTAGCAACGATTAATTCACATTCTCTGTTCTATGAATAATACTCACATATATATATATATAAAGTATTGCTAGGTTTAAAACTGTTTAAAATTATGCTTGCGAAAATTGTAAAGATGAAACTTTAAAAATAATTTGTCTATGAAATGATCTAATCAGACAAGTGATCAACGAGCGAAGCTTGCGTGCTTAACGGCACTCTTCACTTATCGTAACCGGAAGCCCGAGCCAATGTTATTCTATGGGGAAATTTTCTTTACAAATAACTTATTAACTAATACATATTTTTAAATTCTGTTTTCACATTCAAAAAATTCCCAACTGTTAAATGGACGGACCTGTTTTGAAAATGTATTCTTTTAATTTTTAATATTTTATTTTGAAATCGTAAAATGAAAAAATCTCGCATATTGAAAATTCGTATATTGCAGCTTCAAAATAAAATATAAAAAATTAAAAGAAATATTTTTTAAAAAAGGTCCGTCAATTTAACAGCTGGGAATTTTCAGAATGTTAAAACAGAATTTTAAAATATGCATTAGTTAATAAGTTATTTGTAAAGAAAAATTTCTCATAGAATAACATTAGCTTCGGCTTCCGGCCGCGGTGAGTGAAGAGGGCCTTTAAGTATTTTCCATGTATAAATATTTTTTATGCTCGCGTATTTTACTTTTTTAGAAACCGGCAATGCTAAATAATAAACAATTATATTTTGGCCAAAATTTAACATGAAATACTGAATAATAATAATAAAAATAGTCTGTTGTGTCACTCACACGACTTTCTCTTACCCTGAAATTTAATACTATTAATACAGGTTGGGGATTAAGAGGTAAGATGACGGGTACTGTTATGTAAACCTAAGCTTAGAAAGAGTTTTATATTATAATCAGTTTTGTCTGAGGGGGCTACCGTCCTCCTCAACCCCCCGTTTCATTACTGCACCTACACTTATATAGAATTTGAATCTATTATTAAGATTAAAAGTTCACTTAATATTATTCAGACAACTTTCACACGCAACATTCCTTGAAACTTATCAGTCTTTATCAAACATTTCCAGAAACAAACTTATATTTTAACTTCAAAATACAACATTTGGATCTCCTGAAATTATTCATTTTTATTTACTCTAAAAGACACAAACAAAGATCGAACATTAATAAAACTTGACTTCGGTAATCAGGAAGCCTCAAAACATGTAAAAAAAAAAAAAAAAAAAAAAAAAAAAAGATTAAAAGCATACGTTATTTATTATATGTCTATGAGGAATTCATTTCAATTCTTGAGCAGCTTTCCTGGACATAGTAAAATATTATAGTAAAGCACTTTCAATAATAATAACAAAGAATGTTATCGCTTAAATATTTGCAGCCCTGTATATCTTTTGAAGATTATGTGCAAACCACATGGTGCACCTAAATATAATCCTATAGTAATAATACACGGCACAACCTGAAATACACTTCCATCAATTTTCAGCTATTTTCGCACTATAATCTAGTCCTTTTGTGTAGCCCTGTAAATGAACAGTGAATGATTTCCCTACCATATTATACATAGGACATGTTTTACGCATATAAAAAATATATATTAATTTCCTTTGATTAGTGCAGTCTGTAGATGTTAAATTCTACTTACTGCAATTTCCCCCATAGACGTAATGTATTTGAATACTCTTAGGTGTCCCTCTACACGAACCATTTGCTTCATCTCAACAAAATATTAGTGTAGAATCCTGATATCATACACATTTAAAATACTAAGTTTGGACCTTTCTGCTGCTATTTGTTCTTGAGATATGCTGATAAGAGACACACAAACACAGACCAACCGCTAAAAACATGATTTTCGGATTCAGGGGGCCTCAAAATGTGTAAATTTAACAAAAACTCACTTTCGAAAATTTGATACAGAAACAATACTTTCTCTCATTATTTTATGGGTAAGAGAAAGTAAAAATAATAGAATGTCTGAAAAGGTTTTCAATATATATATATATATATATATATATATATGTATATGTATATACATTTATTTATTTATTTATTTATTTATTTTTTTTTTTTTCAGCGATAGCTTACAATTATTATCTACAGGGTTTCTCTCTCTCTCTCTTTTTTTCTTCTTCTTTTATTTAGTTTATTCTATGAATATAAGAAATCTGTTCAGTCATGATGTCACTATCGTATCATTTTGAGAAAATTTAATTGTAATTGGTCCACGTTAGAGGAAACATTTATATAGATAAAGAGGGCTCTTTGTTCTTGAAATGTTCAGGCAAAGAAGTTTGATTCGGATTAAGAGACAAATAGATAGGGAATTTCATAGGGATACGGACTGTTATATAAATAGACGGATCAGTGATGCCAGATTGGGGATTTTGTCCCCATTTTGGGGATTTTTTAGGCTTCTGGGGACAATTTTGGAGACCAAATGTTTGTGGGGATTTTTTGGGGGAATTCTAAACTTTTTGGGGACAAATCTGGGACAAATCTTCAACTTTCTGTCAATGTTGGCAACGTAATGATTTATCCCTACGACCAGGGATTTTGAATAGCTTAATTGTTATTTTTGGATTTTTTTCAAAAATTTTCTTTATTTGGGGAAAAATCTGAGCTTAAATCCACTTAAATCTGCTTGATTTTTTTTTTTTTGAAAAAAATTTTTTTTTTCTTTTTTAGCAGAAATCAAGTTGGGGATTTTTTCGAAAAAAACCCCTGATTTTGGGAAATTTGAATACCTGTTTGGGGAAATAATTTTCGACCATCTGACATCACTGATAAGGATTTTTAACAGTTTCCAACAAAGATGAAAAGTGTTTATGACTTCGGTTTGTCCGTCTCTCCGCTTTCCGTCTAAATCCCGTAAATATTTATGGAATTTTTCGAAACTGATATATGTTGTTTAAGTTCTGTATAGAAATTTCCGTAATAAAAAATATAATTAGCATTAATATTTACAGGAATGTACAAAATATTCATTTGCATTAAGGGCTGTAATTGAAAGTTGCTGCAGTTGTATTTTCTTTTTCAGTAAGCTTTTTTGGAACTTTCTAATAATGTTTAAGAATGAGTATGGTCCAGTTGTCTGTCTTTCTGTCCGTCTGTCTATCTCGACGTCTGTCTGATTATAACGTTCTTAAATATTTTCAGAATTTCTTGAAAATGATACATGATATTCAGCTTTATTATGCGATATCCCCTATTACAAATAGGGTAAATACCACCAATGGTTCGTGCAAAATAATTCCAAAGCATTGGGTTCTATGAGAGATATTTCTATAAACCAGATTTTAATACCTTTATATTGCATAAATTATAACAAATCGGATATTTCTAATTCATATGCACAAAACAAAGTGTATGATCGAGATTAATATGTTTAACGTTACTATTTACTAGACTAAAATAAAATATTTGGATACATTAAGGGCTACAATTGGAAATTGCTAAAAATTCGTTTCCATTAGTTTTAAAGCATTTTAAACACTTCCCAATAATTTTTAAGAGTAATTATGAATTTATTTAGTATATCTGTTAGTATTTCTGTCTGTCCGTTGTGAGATCACGTAGACAAAGTACAGGGTTAGGGTAGTTATAACTAAAATTCGCCTATTCAGAATGCTCCAGAGTCTGTTCTGCAGCTCCAGAGAAAACGCAATTTCATAAATAGTTAACGCAAGTGATGCGCTCTGCGGAAATCGATCTGGATTTTGTTTGGATTGAACGAAATTGTTAAAATAAATTCGTAAAAATTAACATCTGTGAAAAAGAATTTTCCTTTATTTTATTTCACAAAAATTCTGCAAAATCGCCTTGGATGTTAGCGCAGCGCCACCTATTGACGAAAATAATTAGATGGCAATGTGCTCTGCGAAAATTAGGGGGGGAAAAATGTGCGACCTCTTTTGTCTAAAGGTGGAGCCAATATCTACATATAATATTTTTGCAGATTTTTTGTAAAAAACAAAATAAATTTTGTGTGTTTCGTGTGGATTGACCAAAATCGACAGAATGAATTTACACAAATCGCCTTAGATATTGGAGCAGCGACAGCTATTGACGAAAATTTCAACTATTTATTTATTTTTATTTATTTTTTCGTAGAGTGAATCATTTGTACTAACTAATAGTGAAAGTTTATTTCGTTTGAAGAAACAGAACTAGCTTTAGAACCTTATGAATAGGCGAATTTTAATTATAACAACCTTGTACATTCAGTGTTAAATGATGGAACATACAGTTGGAAAGTGTTAATAATTTATGCGAGAAGTTATTCTTCGTTCGTGTTTATTTATTTATTTATCTTATTTATTTGATAGATAAAGTAATTACTAAGAACAATGTTCACACGGCAATTTTGAATTTCTATATTTCTTCTTTAAACGCTTACTGAAATAAAGTGGTAGAGTTCGACCACTGGGTGATATCAGTTAAATTTATTTCCCATGACGAATGCAAACTATTTTCATCTCAGAGAAGTATAATGATAAATATCCAACTTAAGTAAATTTTGTGTGCTGTAGATGACATCTGAGGAAATGCACCCCTCTCCTCAAAGATTTTACTTCTTTTTTCGTTTTAAAATAACGTAACAATAACTTTGTTTTAAATTTTTACCGATCTATGGCGGATTTTAAATATATTGGTGAGTTTTTTTTTTGAAAAATATTCATATTGAAAATTTCCACACTGGGAAAGCTTTTTTCACAGGAAGAAATCGATACGCCTCTATATGTATAAATTATTTTTTCTAGTTGACTATAAATGATTCTTTTTAATTTCACAACAATTCGTTTAGAATATAAAGCGGCAAAATGGTATGGAGGAAACTTTTGTTTAACTAAAAATTGCATATAGTTCTAATTCATATTTAAACTACATAGAAATATTACATAAAAGTAAATAGGCAATATAAATAAGTGCAAAAGATTGAAAATAAATTTTTGTTGCAATATAATAAGTTTCATATTTACTAGATATAAACTATATACCATCAAAATGATAAGAACAGCAGATTTTTCTAAATTTTAGTAAAATTGTTAAAATTATTAAGCCTGTTTAGTGCTTAAAAATTTCGATTGAGAATTATAGTGTACAGTTTATAAGGTTTCAAACTTATGAAGGTCATAAAATACTACCCAATCTTACAAATGGCAGACATAAATGCTATATTGAACAATTTGAGCTAATGAACCTCATCATACTCCAAACATTCTCCATCAAATTTAGCTCCGCCTCACGAATTGAGGTTAGGAATCTTCAAACCACATTTTTGTGTCTTTTCAGGGTATATTGATACCATTTTTCTTGTAAATTACTATAATTAATATCGCGGTTTTTTTTTCATCTTTTTCAAGAAAGGCTTTCTAAGAAAAGAATATGCATATGTTTATTTTGTGGACCTTCTATGACATAAGTATTCAGCTAAATTCTAAAAGAAAATGCAACCCATAACATTGAAATACTCACTCTGGATGATAGTGTCTTTATCTGGCTTTTAATTTCTTTTGCTGTCAGTATTTTATTACCATGCAAACATACACGCATACGGGGCGTTTCGAACTGATTTTTGCCTACCTGTTGATTTTGCAATAGCTTATGCAATCGGAATTTGTCAAAAATTGAAAACAACAAACTTCGAATGCTTTATATTATCAGAAATTCCTCGAAGAAAGTACCCATTGTTCTTTTTAAGCTAAAATTTGGCGGATTTCGACATCAGAGAAATTTCTTACTCTTCTTATCATCCAAATGTATTCTAAAATGACTGAATACGGTCATGAAATCTTTTTAATGCATTTCAGAATGCTTTGCAAAAAATAATAATCCACCAATCACGAGCTGTAGTATTGAATTAACCACGATGTTCTTGTAATATATATATATATATATATATATATATATATATATATATGTTCATTTCATTTTGTTTAGTGCAGCCTATAGATGTTATACTGTACCTACTGTAAATTCCAGCCATAGACATATTATATTTGAATTCTCTTGGATGTCCCTGTAGACGAACCATTTACTGAGCTCAACAAAAAGTTTAGTGTAGCCTCCCTATATGATACACAATTTGAATACAGAGTTTGGACTTCCTGAACTGCACTGAGAAAAAAAAGTACACCGCCTTCATTTAGAATGAATAAGTGGTCATTTTCTAAATCCTTAAACTAGAAGTATAGATTTCCGAGCTATCCGCATAAGGCACGCCAATAAACTGAATAGACGAAATAGTCGAGAATTTCTAATCTACACATTCCTAAATGGTGAAACAATATTCTGAATATTGTGAATTTTTTGTATTACGAGAAATTCTCGCATAATTTTCTAGAATTGGGTCATAAACCAAGATTATAGCTGCTGAAACTCGCCTCTTGTATTAAAATTTATTTGGAAATATTTTCAAATAGGTTTGTCCTCGATAGTATAGGCAAACGGTCAAGAATTCTAATAGAGGTTTCTAGAATTCGTTTTCGAAGGGGGCTAGAAATTTTTTTATAAGAAATTTATGAGGATGACATGGAACTATTTTTTCTAGAGCTACAATTTAGATTCTAGATGTCAGTTATACATTTTTTTCTCAGTGTATTGGCGTGCCTTATACTTATAGCACGGAAATCTATATTTCTAGTTTAGGAATTTAGAAAAGGACCTGCTTTTCGTTCTAGATGAAAGCGGTATATTTTCTTTCTCAGTGTATTTGTTCTAGAGATATATACTGATAGCAGACATACACATTCACACAGACCAACTGCTAAAAATGTGTTTTTCAGAATCAGAAAACCTCAAAACGTATAAATATAACAAAAACTCAATGTAAAAGGTTTGACCCCCCAAAACAATACTTTATGTACGATATATATGGGTAAGAGAAAGTAAAAATGGTTTGAGACTCTATAAGAATTTAAAATCTTCATATACTGTGTATACTGTTTTCGTGTTTGTATTTATTTTTTTTTCTGTATTTTTCTTACAGGAAAAACTCAATATCAAATCTAAAAATGATACCAAGGTTATTTGTTTCCCTGTGTATTTTAACAGCATTTATTTGCGCACGTAAGTACATTTTTATTTGTATATATACCATAGGGGCTCTACGCACCACAGAGATGGCGTTTAAAAGTAATCGGTGCAAAACTTTAAATAAATACCATAAAGTATAAGAATTCGCAACAATTGTTTCAGGTCGAAAGAAAACACGATTCTTCGTCAGGTGATTAAAGTACTCACGAATGCTGAAAACACTTGCTTTGGTGCGTTGCCGCTTTGTTATACTTTATGGTGTTTACTCAAAGTTTTGTATAAATTACATAAGGGTTCTAATTAAATGTAACAGCCGCTATATAAAAGTCTCACCGAAAAAAAAAAAATACATATATATATATTTTTTTTGATAAAACCTTTTTTTTTTTTTTTTTTTTTTTTTTTTTTTGTCGATAGATTTTTTGATTTATTTTGCCATTTTAAAGTTTATTTTGGACAGTTAACCAAATAAATTTGCTGCAGTTGACCAAAAACATTTTGTTGAAAGAGAGAAGCTATGTCAAAGATCTCTCTGTAAACAAGAAAATAGCAGAATCAAGAAAACTCTTTATTTAAGTAAACTGTTTGTTTAAAACAACAAAATAATTTTCTTTTAAAGCAACAAACCTGTTTGGTTAAAACAACAAAATACTTTGGTTCTGATTAATAACATTCTGCTGAGGCTATAGCAACAAAAATTTCGTCGATTTAATTAGTTTTAACATTTTTTTTTTTTTTTTTCTGTGCATTAAATATAAATCTGAATTTGTGTTATAATATTTATTGAAATATATAATAATAATAATAATAACAATAAAAAGTACGTGTGTGCTTGAATCCACACGGGCGAAGGGAAAACTCCTGTAAATTCATACATATAACGTAATTTAAAAAGCATTCCTGTTGATCGCATCAAGTAAAAATGATACATGCGACTGCTTATAAATAGCCTTAAATACTTTCTATATGTGTATCACACAGTTCATTAAAATTTGGCAAATTAAAAACAAAAATCACATAAGACTATTGAAAACGACTTTGTAAGCATTTTTCCTGATAACCTGCAATGTGTCTGAATTCTTTTGTGGGACGCTGAACATAAAATATAAATTTTTTTCTGGATTAAAACGATGGTTGAAAAACGTTCTTGTCAACCTCGATTAGAGATTTTTGTTTTTCTTCAAAAGGAGTAAGATCATAGATTTTGTTGACGCTAAAACACGTAAAGTTAACGTAGCAAATGATGAGACGAATTCACTCTGAAACGTTAAATATGTGCAGTGTGCCTAAAAAATGTTTCCAAATCAAAGAAAGATATATTTTGCTGTTAATTTACAGCAAAAAGTGTTCGTATCCAAGATGTCAACATGTTTTAATGTAAATTTCTCGTTTTTCTTTACACGGTGTGGAATATATAAGGTGTGCTCAAATGAAAAGGAGACCTTAGCTGTAGCGGCGTTATATCAAATCCCAGTGAGTTAATGTGTTGGCCGATATATGGCATGGTGGCATTGCTACATGCACATGCGCGGTTAACGGATTCGCATCAATATCCTCATTGCTGCAGAGTCATTTCCGCAGTTTATTGCCTGATGGATTCCTCCAGATCAGCACAAAAAGATCGGCTGTGGATGAGTTCATACGGCAGAATCGCCGGATCACCACACGTGAAATTGCTGTTGAACTGTCGATAAACAAAGGAGCTGCGCATCACATAATCCACAAAATGCTTTGTTATGGTAAAGTTTGAGCACAATAGGTTCCCAAGAATCTGTCAGAGAATCAGAAGACGGACAGAATGGATGTTTAACTGACCCATCTGTTGAGCCATCTACACCCTTCCTATGCGCTGGGATCAGTGTATCGAATGGCAATTATTTATAGTTGTACTATACCACATGAACTGTAATTATAATATTGTTATTAAAATTTCTTCACATATAACTTTAGTCTCCTTTTCATTTGGGCACACCTTTTGTGCTGATCTGGAGGAATCCACCATGCAACGAAATGCGGAAATGACTCTTCAGCAATGAGGATATTGATGCGAAGTCGTTAGCTGCGCATGTGCTTGTAGCAATACCACCATGCCATATATCGGCCAACACATTAACTCACTGGGATTTGATATAACGCCGCTACAGCTAAGGTCTCATTTTCAATTGGGCACCCTTTATAATTCGAATTTAATTTTTCTAAAAAGATTTCTTTTATTTTTAAAATTATATAGAAGGGGATGATGCCTGGGATTGTGAAATTGAACACGGAACACCCTGTCTCTTTACCTGGGTTGAACTCTCCGGATACGATGGGTAAGAACCCATTTTATGTATAAGCACTTTTTTTTCCTTTATAAGTAAACTTATATTTGTTCCTCTCCTCTATATTAAATAGAAGAAAGTATTGCATTCGTAAAAAAATTCGATTTCCAGTCTCATGTTCATAAATGTTTTGACATTTCGAAATACATTTATACGAATTGCGAGGTACAGAACACAATTTGAGCTTTTTTAGAAAATGTTTGTCTGTGTGTCTCTGACAAACATTTTGCGGAAACTTTTGCTCAGAACTAATGCACAGAATTTCACATATATAAGTTTATATGTAGTTACACCTTGACATAAATTAATGCCTATCAGTTTTTGGTAAAAACGTTTTGGTATAATTTTTTATATTTTATATTTTTTAATATGGCAGCATATGATATGACGAAAACATATGTACGACATATGATACGACATATGTACAACGAAAATTATTTTTAGCGAATCATTGTGAAATAAGAAAAGAATTATCGATAGTAGTAGCCAATTAAGAAACCAATTTTGTGCAAGTAGAAGCATCACTTCCCCTCTTGCAGGGAAAACCAATGTTTTTAAAAAACAGATAGTTGTACAATAGATATGTGGTGATTTAAAATAAAATTATCGATTTGTTTTCAATGTTAGCAATAAATTAATAAATAAATAAAAGTTAAAAATAATTTGGTGTGTCACACATACGACTTTCTCTTACACTGCATTTCAATATCACATATAAATACATATTGCCGATTAAGTCGTAAGATCAATAAGGTCAGAAAATACAGTTCAATCTACATTAAAATTAATCCAAATTGCGTGTAGGAACAGTTTTATTTGACATGTAATTTGGTGTGAGGGGGTGGGTCAGTGATACCAGATGGTCGAAAATTATTTCCCCAAACAGGTCTTCAAATTTCCCCAAATCAGTGTTTTTTTTTTCGAAAAAATCCCCAACTTGATTTCTACTAAAAAGGAAAAATAAAATTTTTTCAAAAAAAAAAAAAATAATCAAGCAGATTTTTCTATGATTTAAGCTCAGATTTTTCCCAAAATGAACACAAATTTTGAAAAAAATCCCCAAATAACAATATAGCTATTGAAAATCTCTAGTTGTAGGAATAAATCATTACTTTGCCAACATTGACAGAAAGTTGAAGAATTCCCCAGATTTGTTCCCAAAAAGGTCCCCGCAAACATTTGGTCCCCAAAATTGCCCCCAGAAGCCTCAAAAATCCCCAAAATGGGGACAAAATCCCCAATCTGGCATCACTGGGGTGGGTTAGAGCCCCTAAATAAAATAATAGGCCGGCGCATCACCGCCATTTTTTTTGCCTCCGTAGGGGACAGCATTCCCACTTGGCGTCCTTATCGCTTCCCTAATGATTTTAAGAAATCTTGATCTGAAGCTAATCCGGTCAAAATAAGAGCAATAAGCAACAATAATATTCCTAAAAACACATTTTTTTCACAGCACATTCTCAGGATGTCATTTAATTCTGAGGATATCCTATGGATGTACTGGGGTAAGATGTGTTGTTAGGGCGGTTTCTGTTTCTTTTACAAAATCTCGCCAAAACTCAAATACACAGTAGTAGAAGGTCTGTGAACACTTTATATTCACTTCTTGAATGATTATAGCAGTTTATCGCTAAACAAACTTCCATATCATAGTTTACTTAGCTAAAATTATGAGATATAATGAAACAAGTTACTCTAAAGTAACGTAAGACGATAAAAAAAACAGTTTGTCGTTTGTTTATCAGAGAAACGCTCTGGGTGATTGTGACAACTCTAAGGCAACAAAATGCTTGATGCGCCAGCTCGTATATATAGGAACCTTAGGGTGGGTTACTGTCTCCCTCAACCCACCGAATTTATAACATTGTTTTATCAGAGAGAGACTTCTGGAACACCTTTTATTATTATTTCATTTTATACATTCAATTCGATTATCCCAGTTTCATGCCTGTAATCCGCGGCAGCGTATAATCTCAATTGATGGGAACTGTGTTCTATTTGCAAAATAAAATATCGTATAATCCTCAAATGAAAATTCTCTTTAAAAATGCACCCTTATGATTCGCAAGAAATTCGGAGTGCAGTCTCTTTCTCTTGTCGTACACATCTGGTAGCCAAACGGTTTGAAAGATTTTAAAGACGAAAGGAGCTCGTTCATCACTACACAGCAGTTTTGAGCGATTTTAATCTCCAGGTAGCAGTTGTTACGCCACACTATGGAATTTTAAAGGAGCTCGTCTCTAAAAGATAAGGCTCCCTAGTTATTTATTGCATTAAAAAAAAAAAAATCTGCCGGATAAAATATCCCATGCGACAACGGGCAGTAAAAATACAAAAGTTTTTCAAGCAGTTTATTGTTTAATATCTGAAATATTAATTTTTGGAGCAGTTCATAGAGTTATTAGGCAAAGTTCATTTGTTTTTTGGCAGTTCGTATTGCTGTTTTTTTACAGCTATGAACTTTGCTATATTAACCGCTGGGCTTGTGAATGTAAATGCGCCGGGAAAAGGCTCCTCACAAAAATTCGCGCAGTAGCTTGATTTTTCGATGTTATGCTTTACACTGAACATAACATATATCAAAGCTTAGGTTTCATTCAGTAAATCATAGGTTTTGCCAGTTTTTGCCAAAGAGATGGGCGTGTTAGTATATTCTCTAACAATTTATTGGGTTTTGGTTGAGGATTTTGTAAGCGCCATGGAGAGGTTAATAGGCAGAAGTAATAGGAATGTGTAGGGGTTCTCTCTTCACTACATGAACATAGAGGTGACTGGTTGTAATGAAATCGAAATGAGTACTCTGCGAAAGGGCCATGGCCTGTTAGGACGACAGTTATCGCAGAATTGAGTTCCGATGATGTCACGGACGCTCTGCGAATCAGGTGAAATCTGTGTCGCCCTTTTGACGAATTGTATCACAGTTCCTCCCAATTCTGTCGTATTAATTGCTTTAGGCGTCTTATGATGAAGGGGGAGGATTGGTAGGGAAAGGATGGTAGCGGGCTTCGCATTTTTTTTACTGCCTTTGCCAGAGAGTCTGCAGTTTCCTTGCCAATAATCCCCCTGAGGGCAAAAACGTGTGCTAGGACTACTTTGGGTGAAAGTTCTTTTAAGATTAATTTAATTTTTAGGATTTGTGGAAATCTACTCCTGTAGTAACAGATGATCTACAGATCGAGAGACGGTCATTGAAGATAAATATTTAGCTGTAGTTTGTTTTTGAGACTTGAACCCTTTAAGGGCTTTTTGAATGGCGTAAAAGTCTGCGTGGAAAACAGAGTTATTGTCTCTCAATATGCGAGCCCATTGACTGATTTCTACTCCTTCGAGAGGACGCTAATTATCATAAGAACTAATTATCTCTTCCGAAGCCTAATTTGAATTGTTTTAACACAGGTTTAGATAACAGTACTCGTTATCTTACCCCTTAATCTCCAACCAGTATCAATAGTACAAATTAAGCAAAATTAATAATGCTTGTGATCACCCTGTAACGTTAAGTGAACGACATGAACTGTAACTTTCGGACATGTTAATATAGAGCCAGTGCAATTTGTGGATGAATTTGTGTGATGATAGCATGTTAAATAACGGAGATATAAGCATTTATTTTAAAACTCAAAAAAAAAAAAAAAAAAAAAAAAATCAACATGTTTTTTAATTATAATATACACAATTTTTAACGAAAATTATTCTCACTTTCAGAAAAGTTGGAAAAACATTTTTAAAACAATATACTACTATCGGAATACACATATCTTAATTATCTCATGAAATATGAACACTTTTATAAAAAACGTTTTTACTGCTCATATGCGAAAGATAAAACATTTTTTATTGCATAGGTTGAAAGCTAGATGTATTGAGGAACGTTTATCAAAAGTACATTTGAATAGAATAAAAATTAAGGGAATTTTACGAAAAAGAACGAGCCAGATTTTAGATATTTTCCAAGAATTGAAATTTCTTAAGGGGTTTTTACCACGACGCGTAATTAATTTGAAGATCCAATTACTTCAAACACGTTCCAAATGTACTTTTTGCGAAAACCCCTTATAAACTTGTAACTCTAACATATTTTTGTTTATATACTATGATTTGTGAGATCATAAGGAGTTTCCCCCCAAAACAACCTTTGGAAAATGGTTTAAATAATTAGATTTTCAAATTAATTATGCGGAATGTGAAAAACCCCTTAAGCAATTTCAACTTTTGGAAAATATCTAAAATCTAGCTCGTTCTTTTTCATACAATTCACTTAATTTTTATTCTATGTAATTGCTCTTTTGATAAAAGTTGCTCAATATATCTAGCTTTCAACCTAAGCAATATCAAACGTTTTATCTTTTGCACATGCGCAGTAAAAACGTTTTTCATAAAAATGTTCATATTTCATGAGATATTTAAGATATTTGTATTCCGATTGCAGTATATTGTTTTAAAAGTGCTTTTCTAACTTATCTGAAAGTGGGAATAATTTTTGTTAAAAATTTTGTATATTATAAATAAAAAAAATGTTGATTTTTTTGGAGTTTTAAAATAAATGCTTGTATCTCCGTTATTTAACATGCTATCGTCACCCAAATTCATCCACAAATAGAACTAGCGCTATATTAACATGTCCGAAAGTTACAGCTCATTTCGTGCACTTAACAATACAGGGTAATCACAAACATTATTAATTTTGCTTAATTTGTTACCGGCCACCTAATTATTGTCTTAAACCAATCTTCACTGAAAAACATGGGGAATACTCAGTTCTTTAAATACCCAATGTTTGAAAACATTTCATTGAGAGATAAGTTTTTAATTTGAAAAAAAAAAAAAAAAAGAAACTGATCGTTTGCAAATCTTACTAAAATTTTGAGCAAGAGTGTTTAAATTTTTAAATTTCAGGGTAAGAGAAAGTGGATTGTGTGACACACCATATTATTTCTTTTTAATATGGATTGGCGATCATGGGAGATAACAAGCTTTTATTTTTTGCAATGATGGTGAAATTTGTTAAGCCAAAATATCAAAAGGCAGCATCATTTTGGATTATATATTTCTTTTTAAAAACAATGATATTTATCCAACAAAAACTTATTATTAACATTTCCAAAGTGATGTAGGGGAAAACAAATCGTAGATGATACGCTACGCTGTATAATCCGCAAAATAAGAAAAAAAAAATTGGAGTGACTCCACTCGACTTTCCGAACATTGAGTAATTAACAATTTTGTAGATAAAGTAAAGAAAGAGGAGTTGTTAACGGCCCTCTTCACTTACCGTCGCCGGAAAACCGAGCCAATGTTATTCTATGGGGAAATTTTCTTTACAAATAACGTATTAACTAATGCATATTTTTAAATTCTGTTTCCACATTCAGAAAATTCCCAACTGTTAAATTGACGGACCTTTTTTAAAAGTGTATTTTTTTAATTTTTAATATTTTATTTTGAAATTGCAAAATGAAAAAAATTCACATACGGAAAATTCGTATTTTACAGTTTCAAAATAAAATATAAAAAATTAAAAAAATAATTTTTAAAAAATGGTCCGTCAATTTAACAGCTGGGAATTTTTAGAATGTGAAAACAGAATTTAAAAATATGTATTAGTTAATAAGTTATTTGTAAAGAAAAATTTCCCATATAATAACATTAGCTTCGGCTTCCGGCGGCAGTGAGTGAAGAGGGCCCTTAAACAAACAAAAGAGAGAAAACAATAATAGTGTGTTTGAGTACTTTTTTTTTTCATATATTACACGATGTTTTATTTAACGCTACTGAACTTTGATCCCATAGATCATAATGATAAAGAATTTTTCGTTGTGTCCCTGTAAAAACTTATAAATGCTAGATTCACCAACATGCTTATATTTAGTGCAACAGTGATTTAAAATATTCATATAAACTTTCAACTCAATTGAATAAGGAGTTTAGATGCTATCGCACTTTAAAAAATTGTATCCCATACGACATAATGATAAAGAATTATTCTTTGTGTCCCTGTAAAAAAACTGTAAGTGATAAATTCACCGAAATCTATACAGTTGGTACAACTGTGACCTATAACATCTGTACAAATGTTTTGCTCAGATTAATAAGGCGTCTAGATGCTATCACACTTTTAAAAATTTGGCCCCATAGGCCATAATGATAAATAATTTTTTTTTGTGCCCCTGTAAAAAAACTGTAAGTGCTAAATTCGTCAAAATCTATACAGTTCGTGCAACCGTAACCTATATAACATGTGTACAATTTTTTTGCTCAGATTAATAAAGCGTTTAGACGCTATCGAGCTTTTAAAAATTTGGCCCTATAGGCCATAAGGATAAAGAATTTTTCCTGGTGTCCCTGTAAAAAAAAAACTATAAGTGCTAGATTCACCAAAATCAATAGAGTTCGTACTATGATGACTTACAATATACGTATCAACTTTCAGCTTATTCGAACAAAGCGTTTAGACGCTAGCGTGTTCACTCACAGACATGCACACATACATACACACATACATACATACACACAAACACATGCATACATCATCGTAAAAATATTGAAAACGGACTCAGGGGACCTCTAAACGTATAGAAACATCGAAATCTCAAATTCGGATTTTTGACGTGATTGCAATACTTTCCTCACTATTGTGTTCGGAAAGTAAATATATATTTTTAAACACATAAATACACTGTTAAAAAATTCTGTACATTTAATGTAATTTATCCATAGTCACTGCAAATTTACAGTAATTCTTAGTTAAAAGTGAATAATCGAGATTCTCAATCGTTATTCTGTATTTTCACGTAATTTTATTATTTAATCTTTTAATTAAAATTGAAAATGACTTTTTCTACTTCAGAAAAAGCATTCCAAGTCCGAAATATATTCTCACCAATAGTTAATTAAATTAATATTAGTTATTAAAGTGAATGTTTAAAATAAGTTTTTGAACACCTCCATTTATTTTTCTCTGTAATTTTACGTAAGACTTAAGATAATAGATTACACAGAGTTTTCTGTTGAAATTTTTATCAGTGTAGGCGGTTTATATGCAGGGAATTAGGGTATAGGTATTTTTATTTTTTATGTATTGATAATTATTTTTTTGAAATTTCAGAATAAAAATAGTTAGATATTATATGTATCCCAAGTATTAATTAGAAATTGTTTGATATTTTTCATACAGAGATATTCCATACTTCAATGGGACTTACGAAATAAATTGCACTGATGCAAGCAGGCAAGTGACTTCCAAGTATGTTGATGGGTATTCTTCAATTATAGCGGGCGAACCCTCATTTAATATGACATTGTTTTGTAAAGGTTCGACTCCTTACATCAGAGGTAATATATCTACATTGAATATTTTCAAAGTAAAGAATATTTTATGAACATTCTTTTGGATAGTTTTATAGACATTTTTATAAACACTTTCAAAAAGTTTGTCACACAGAGTTAGGGAAAAAAAAGAAACACTTTGCTTTGTTTTGAAACTGCCGACCCCAAAAGTTTAGAGTTTGTCTGTACAGTCGGTAACAAAAGTGTCCGAACACTAGCAAAAATTCCTATGTAAAACAAGTACACTTCATACGGTTCTGTTAAATAAATCCTTATCGAATCATGTTCTTAGACTTTCTAAGAAGAGGATTCGACAAGGATTTATTTAACAAAAACGTATGAAGTGTACTTTTTTACATAGGAATTTTTGCTAGTGTTCGGATACTTTTGTTACCGACTGTACCATTGCCTGCACAATCTATACCTATG
This sequence comes from Salticus scenicus, assembly GCA_963930645.1. Classification (NCBI taxonomy): domain Eukaryota; kingdom Metazoa; phylum Arthropoda; class Arachnida; order Araneae; family Salticidae; genus Salticus; species Salticus scenicus. Next base: position 184,096,519 of record OZ005659.1, read on the forward strand.
TCTGTTTGTTGCACTGTATATTTCAAGCGTATACACTGTTTCCAAGAATTTTATTAATTTTTTTTCTTTTTTTAAATTAAAACGCCGATTTGTTCTTAGCTATGTTTATAAAAATATGTTTGACAGATTTTTAAAAATTAATTCAAATGCGTTTTTCCAAGCCGCTTCGCATTCATACTTTAAAATTTGTAATATGACAATCGTTCAATTTCCAAATCATGAAAATCTGCAAGTTGATAATATTTAACTTTTAAAACATGTTAAATTATAAATCCCGTAGTTTTTTTGGATTAGAGAATACTCCCTCTCCCCCCCCCCCCTTCCTTTAAATCCTGAATTTTAAACCGGTTTTGATAAAAGTTAAAAGTTGGCTATAATTAGAGATTAAGAGTTCACATTTCGAAAATATACAAATTCGGTATTTTATCAGAAATATTTTTTTTAAATATTTTTTTTTTCTTTTTCTTTTTTTAAATTTTTTTTGTACAGGATACGTTACATTGGTATTAGCTAGTTGTCAATCTTTTAATTTCAACCTCATATTAGATAATAGGTTTTTATTTATTTATTTATTTTGAATAGAGCATGAAACGCTTTTCTCTAATGAAAAATTTTTAGCTTATTTTAACAAAATCTAAAATTTGGCTAAAAAATGTGATTATGAATTCACAGTCAAAAAATTGCAAAATTCGATTGAAAGTTAGAGAATTTAAATAATAATATAATAATAATTTGCAAGCTGAATTTCTTCTAATTGATAATTACAGATTTCATAGAAAAGTTATATTTAAGGTCAAGATCGAACGGATTTTAAAAAAGCTAACTTTCATTTTATTACGAAATAATTCTGCTATACAGACAGCATAATTTTTGCAGTAGTTTATAATGTGTATTATATGCTTCATGTAACACATTTGAAACATGTAAAAGAATTGTGCTTTGGGTTTACCTCTTGAGATTTCAAATCAACTGAATTATATAGCGGTGGGTGACAAAATAATGTGAGCACTTTCTATTTTTAACGTTTTGTAGAAAAATTAGGAAGTACTTGACAGATTTTTACATAAATTTGGAGATATGAAGTAGATGTTCAACATTTTCAAATGCCAATTTGGGCACGAGGACATTTAGAGGTTCCACTATAAATACTATAAGAAAGATAAAATTTGTTGTCACCCGATACCGAGAAGAACGTACTTGACTGGATCAGTTAAAATGTTTGTGTTCATTTGTAGTTAAAACCCGAAAATAGTAATAGAATAGAATATTAATGAATTTTGAAAATGCAGAAATATTTGCGCGGCTTTTAAGTGTACTAATAAATATAGTAAAAGAAATGGAATAAGTTTTTATAAATAAGTTATATTCAAGTACGGTCGGTAACAAAAGTGTCCGAACACTAGCAAAAATTCCTATGTAAAAAAAGTACACTTCATACGGTTTTGTTAAATAAATCCTTGTCGAATTCTATTCTTAGTCAGTGTGAGAACATGATTCGATAAGGATTTATATAACAAAACCGTACGAAGTGTACTTTTTTTACATAGGAATTTTTGCTAGTGTTCGGACACTTTTGTTACCGACTGTAATTTATGAAAAATATAAATTTTTATAATCAGTTGCTTTGTTATTATTGTAAAACAATACTGTCTTCATATTTAATGGAATACTTTTTTAAATTTTAAGATTTTTAAGATTTTTATATTAGTAAGTAATATGGAATTCTCAAAATTCTTTTAAATGTAGTTAGCAGCCGCATAAGTTTTAATATATAACTAGTATGTTGTGGCCACCACAAGACTTTCTTCTATATATAATCCTATAAAAATTTACGCAATACAAATTATTTATTAAATTATAATTTATTAAAATTATTTTTCATAATGAATGCAGGCGATTTTTATCTCAAAGAAGTATAATAATAAATACCGAATGAAATAAAGTCAGTTTTGTGCATAGATATAGTAATATATATAGATCTATCATCCCCATGTTATCGTGCAAAGATTTTTGATGTCGAAAAAAAAGCTTTGGAATCAGCCATTAAGTGGTATTTGAAAAAAAAATATATATATATATATAAAACTGAATTTGAAACTGTATCTGGAATTATTCATTCACCTTTAGTAAATAAATTACTCATAAATTTCATTTGCTAAAATATTCGTGTTTATACCCGTGTGTATTCACTCGGGGTAAGATGGCCATATTTTGGTAAAATCGCTACCTTTTCCCAAGTGAAAAGGTATCACTTTTTTCTTCCCAATGATCAATCGATATATTATTACTATACCTATGGTTTTGTGCAGATATGATTATACTAGAGTATAGTAAAAAAATAAAAAAAGAAAGGCAAAGGAAAACATAGAGCAAGCAAGAAAGAAAAATGGGTATCTGGAGTGTTTCATTCTCTTTTAGAACATAAGTTTTATTTGCGAAGTTATGTGTATGTATTAAAATTATTTGAAATTCCATATTCTAAATTTTAAGTATATACAAAACGCGTGTTGAAATATGAAAATTTAGTTTAAGTATAAAACTAATGGATTTTGTAAATTTAGAATAATGAATTATTTTACATATAAAACAGTCACAATTTGGACAATTATAAAAATAGAACTTAATTATTTTATTTAAATTTTCATTATCGTAATTCTTTTGAATTTCTATTTTACACGATTTATCCAATATTTAGAAAAAAAAAAAAAAGTATGAATTTTGAGATTTCAGTTACATCAATTTTTTATTCATGTTATATTTTTAACAACTAATTTATTTTATTTTTCAACAGAATTTACACTATGCCTAAGAGATAGTGTAGCTTCAGCTAGACAACCTTTTGCTACTACAAGTTATACAATGAAATGTAAATACCTGAAGGACTTCGAACAAACACAGAACGAAGATGGATCTTCAAACAATCAGAACTTGAAAAGTTGCGCAGACGATGGTAAACTAAGTAGCTATTACATAAAAACGAAATATGTTAAAACCACTATCGACTACAACTGTCAAAAAATTCGTATGACGAGGTTTACGATCAGCAGCTGGTCATAACCTGCCAGAAAATAATAAGAAGAACTAGCAAGAAAATTTCATTGTGTTTGATGGAACGTTACTTTATAAAGTGAGAACTGAGAAATAATAAAACAGAAAAAACACAACCCATCTTATTGTTATTTTACTTTATTAATTAATTAATTAATTATTTTTTTTAAATTTCTTTTTAAATGCTAGTATGTTGTGGCCATCGGAAAAAATTTTCGTCTGTATTTTTTTTATTTAAATTCGCACTTCCCGCAACTTTTTCTTTCTTTCTCAAAAAAAAAAAAAAAAAAAAAAAAAAAAAAAAAAACTTATTCTATACTAATTACTTATTAAACTTATTATGTATTAAACTTATTTATTATCAACATTATTTTCTATGATAAATGCAGACGATTTTTATCTATGAAACGAAAAACACTGACAAAAGAAAGTGAATTGTGTGTCCTGTACAAGACATTAGTTTTTTTTTTTTTTGGCTAAAAATGAAAAACTAGAAAAAAAAAAAAAAAAAGATAACTTTATTTTAAAGTATAGCAGATGTAGGTTTCCACCACTCGTTTTAAAGGTATTTTTGTAAACGTTCATATTCAAACATTACACAATCAGGAAAGTTGTGTGCGGGCGCCGGAAAGCAATGATCCTTCATATACAAAAAATATATCCTAGTTGAACAGTTAACTATTACTATTATGCAGGGCCCGCAGCAGTCCTATATTTTTACGTGTATTTTATTATTTTCCCACCACTTTAATCAATCAGTATACTTCTACACATTGCTTTAGCTTTAAAATCTTGACAAAAAATATATGAAAAAATAGTGGTATTAAAATAATAAAACGCACGTGAAAATATAGGACCGCTGCGGGCACTGATTATGTAGTGTAACCACATTTCCTGTGCCTAGCAGTGAGGCCGAATGCAAAAGCTTGGAGATGTGTCAAATGGACCGGCAGGTTATGATTTGTTAACATCCAATCATTTGGTATTTCCTTATTGTTTATTTTCACTGAACAAGGATTATCACACTTTTGATAACACTGACCTCGTTGAGTCCGCCCTTGTGCAGCGGCTCCCAAGGCCTCAAGAAATATGGTTAAAGAATAAAAACGTCTTTCTAATTTCACAATGTTTCGTTAAAAATAATTCTCAGTGGGCCCATTTATACAAAAATTCATCCTATATTGACATATTAAAAGTTATGATAAACAGGGTGGATACGCTCTTTGTTAGAAAATTTGTACCAAAATGTGTGTGGATAGTCAATAACTTATATCAAGATTCAACCCAAGCAAATTTGTATAAAATTTTGTGCAATAGGTCTGGAGCTAGAGCTGCCAGAAAAGTTTTGTCACACACACATCCACAGACGGACATGCAACTATTTCCAATGCAACAATCCTCAAAATGCATATCTATATGCTATATCGCCCAATTTTTCTATGTTCATAAAATCTTAAATTTTGAATAACTTACGAAAATTTTCCGATTAGAATTAGTCAATTATGTTCAAACAAGTATCATAAATGTTATTTTGAAGTTGTCTGATATATTTATGACCTTCAAAATGGACGTTTATGCTCAATTTTGACCTATTATGCAATGTTAAGTAAATCGAAAATTCCAAATAACTTACGAAATTTTTTTAATTAAAAAATGCATAGTCAGGGATGCTCATACCAGTATCCAAAGTGATATTTTAAAAGTGTTCTGATATCTTTACGATGAAAACAGCCCTGACAATGGAAATTTATGCGAAATTTTGCCCTATTCTGCCATGTTAAGTAAATGGTAAATTTTCAATGATTTACGAAATTTTTAAATAGGAAAATTTATAGTCAAGATTTTGTTTATGCCAGTGTCTTATTTAATATTTTAAAAGTAGTCTGACATCTTTACGATAAAAATATCCCTCAAAACCGACGTTTATGCGAAATTTTGCTTTATTCTGCAATGTTAAGAAATTCGTAAATTTCGAATAATTTGTGAAATTTTCAAAGTAGCGTGTTTATAGTTAATGATGTTCATTCTGGCATCAATACTCATATTTCAAAGCTATTCTTACATCTTTACGATAAAAATATTTCTTTTCATGCACGTTTAAGTGAATTTTTGCCCTATTCTCCCCTGTTAAGAAAATCGTAAATTTCGAATAACTTCTGAAGTTTTTCAGTTCGAATGTTACAAATGAATAGAGTTCTTGCCAGTATCATATATAATATTTTAAAACTGGTTCGATCTCTCAGCGATCATTTGTTCGGGAGATATCGTATATACAGCTAACATACTAGCACACTGACGGACTAACGGACTAACACACTAACAGACGAACAAACTAATAGACACCCTACAGACGGACACCATACCCATTTTGATATTTTCGCATTCCTCACCCTAAACATGTGTAAAAAAGTCAAAAAACCGAGGTCGAAAATTTTCACGATTACCTAAGTTCCCCATACCTACAGTATGATGGGGAACTAAGAAGAGACTAGACAATATTATACTTTTAAAAAATTAAAGAACACGCTTTTAATAAAATGTGAACTAAAATGTACAAAATATGTATATTTATGGTGTTAAAATGCAGGGTAATAGAAAATCGTGTCGAGTGATACACTATAATATTTACATTTTTTCGTATTTTTAAATCTTTAATTAAGAAAAAAAAAAAAAGATTGATTAATTGTTGCTACTCAACGCTATAAAAAAACGGCCAAATCCTTTATAGTACGATAGAGTTTTATATACATACATTTATTTGTTTGCCTCTAGAACCTGCCTCTGATGGGATAAGAGCCTGGAAACACATATATGTAGTATTGTTATTGACTATAAAGTTGTGCACAAAATTTTATGTCAATCGAACTACCAGAAGTGGCTGAAAATTGATTTGCAAAATTCCTTTACATACATTAATTGTTACATCATGTGAAGTTAATAAAAGGATGTTAAAAAAATTACATAATGAAGGCATGAGAAATAAATAATTTAGAATTAAACAAAAACCACTTTTAAAAAATCTCCCCTGACTGTGCTCGAACGTTAGACCTTTAGGTCCGTAGCCCGGAGCTTTACCTCACAGCCACAGCGTTCACGTAGAGAAAGTCTTTTTTTATAATATAGATATTTTGTTTGCTCCAAGAGTGGATACAAACTTACATACAAACATACATACAGGTGAAGCCAATAAAAGTGGCATTTGATAGACATAAAAGGCGAATCGACTGGAGTAATCATCGATTATGCATATCAAATGCCACTTCTAAAATTGTTTGGTGGCTGTTGAATAAACACTGAAGGAATGGACGGGGAATCTACCAACTAGCGACTACAAACCGTAACAAAACCGATTAACAAAACCGTATGAAGTGTACTTTTTTTACATAGGGATTTTTGCTAGTGTTCGGACACTTTTGTTACCGACTGTGTGAGCACGCGAAAGTTAAAAATGTTTGATTTTCGATGAAGTTTTTAGTTTTTTAGAAAAGGAAATAACTTTGCTATTTTTGCTCCAAAATGACATCTTGCAATTAATGTTTATGTAGTCAGATTCCTCGCTTGTTACGCTTTGTGATTTCGTGTATGATTTTTTCTTATATCTTTAAATGTAAATACTTCTCAACTGTTTCTCTTTCCGTCAGTAATGTTAACATTGTAAAAAACGAAAATGTGTATGCTCTATTAACGAAGTAAATGCTTGCCTGAAATGGCAAGAATTTTTTGGCCATTTCAAAATGAAAATTTTTCGTTATTAAACTTTTTGTCCTGTCTCTCACTTTTTTCAACCTTGAGCTAGTAGAGTCATAAGAGGTTATAATCTTATCCCTTCCTTCTGTTCCTGTGAAAACCGAAATAATGCCTCTCAGAAAAACGAATTTGGGCCGTCGCACACGCCGCTTAGAAGGATCGAGAAGACGGCTTTCGAATATGACTGAGGAAGCGCGGGCATCCGTACGAGAGAGGAGCAGACTAAGCACCATCCAGATGTGTAACGCGGAACCAGCAGAAGGACGAGCAGCCAGGCGTGAGGATACACGATTGCGAGCACGGCAGTCGCCTTCTGCAGGAACAGATTTGGTTCGTTCTCAACGAAATGAACGCGAGAGGGTGAGGGTAGCTCAAACTCGAACCCAAAGAACAGCAGATCTGAATCTGCAATTCCATTGTCTTGCATTCCAGTACAATCCAGCTGTTGATTATAGTTCAAGTGCGGTCGATGCACGTTGTGGAATGCATACGTCACTAAGAAGATCAATCACTTCGCAACTACAGGAAATCCTTCACGAAAGGAAAAATTTGGTGCGTTTGTTCAAAACGGCAATTGATATGATGCCATCACATACCCACAAGATTTTCATTCACGCAGATAAAACGCCCGCTGGAGAACATGTCCGGAGATATAATGCTCCAACTATAGACGGAGTAGCAATTGTCATAGTCGGAAATCAGTTCCAACCAAGAAATATTGTTCTCCATCGAAGAAACAATCAATTGATAAACATCGCAGAAACTCACCTTTGTTACGATGATTTGCAGTATCCAGTTATCTTCTGGGATGGTGCCGATGGATATCATTTCAATTCGAAGATGATAAATCCATTAAATGGTGCAGGAATCAATAAAAAGTGCATCGCAATGAACTTTTACGCATACCGCTCAGTGATTCGGAGCAACGAAGAGAATTATATTTTGAAATGCCGTCAGTTGTTTCACCAGTACATTGTGGATATGTATGCAAAAGTTGAAACGGAACGTTTGCTATTTTTTCGTTTGAATCAAACCAAACTCCGCCCCGAAGAATACATTCATTTGCGAGATGCAGTTGTGAATGAAGCTAATACAACCAACGTTGGAAAGCTAACTATTTTACCTTCTTCATACATAGGCAGTCCACATATATGTGCCACTGCAAAGCGTGGCAGGGTACAGCTAGTCTAATATATAAAATTCTAGTGTCACAGTGTTTGTTACCATACTCCTCCAAAATGGCTTAACCTATTTTAATGAAATTTTGTATGTACATTCGGTAGGTATGCGAATAAGTTTTTATCTATTAATGAAAGTTGTAACTTAATTAGTTCTTTATTAATTAATTTTTAACCAACTCTTTCAACAACTTTTCCACCTAGATGGCGTGAGTTGTCCGTAAACACGATGTCAGAATTTATTTAATGTTGAAAAAAAAAATGAATTTTTAACCGTATCGTATGAAGTGTTTAAAATATTTTTTTCAAAGTTAGAATCGTAACCGTATCTTACGAAGTGTTTAAAATATTTTTTCAAAGTTAATATTTTTAGAATCGTAAACACGATGTCAGAATTTATTTAATGTTGAAATGAAAAATGAATTTTTAACCGTATCTTACGAAGTGTTTAAAATATTTTTTCAAAGATAATATCTTTAGTTAATATTTTTAAAATAGTATATTCTTTTAAAAAATTCGTCAATATCCGACGGAGTTATTTTATGTTAAAATGAAAAATGAATTTTTAGGCCATTATTATTTGTGCATCGATCGTAGTAGTGACGTGTTTACAAATATCAGTGTAATTTTACCATTTCAGTGTGATTCTCAAGTGAATTCATTATTAATTTGCAGGGGCTGTAATCTTCTATTTGTGTGTTTTGTACAATGCCAGCAAGACGCAGACGAGCTTCTTTAGGGAGTCAAACACGTAGATCTGCAAGAATGCGAAATACAAGAGCCCAAAGAACAGAAGACCAAATCCAGCATACTAATGTGCGCGTGAATATGGGGCGATTGCGTCGAGCTGAATCAGTAGATGCACGAGCTGAACGAAATGAACAAAGACTATTAGAACAAAGGCAAGCACGCCGTTATTCAGTTAGCAGACGCAGAGCAAATGACCAACAGCGCCAACAGTTGCATCGATCATTTACATCTAATTCATTCCTGCGCCTAGCATTCGAGTATGAGCCCGATATTCAATATTATGCTCATTCAAAAGTGGTAATTGGTGCTATGGACAAGGAATGTCCGCATTGTAATGCTCTTAAGTTTAAAAATGAGCCAGCCGGGATGTGTTGTTCATCAGGAAAGGTGCAATTACCTGCAATTGAGACACCTCCTGAACCATTGAATGGTTTACTTATCGGCACGGATCCAGATTCTAATCTGTTCCTAAAGTCCATTCAAACATTTAATTCATGTTTCCAGATGACATCGTTCGGAGCAACAGAAATAGTTAAGAATAATGCTACCAATGGTCAACAATTCAATTCAACATTTAAAATCAAAGGCCAAATTTATCACAAAGTGGGCTCATTGTTGCCAATGCCAAACGAATCACCTAAATTTTTACAAATTTACTTTATTGTCATCAATCCTGATAAAACACCTGCTGGAGAGCATATTCGTAGATTCAATGCACCTGTTTTTGACAATGTTGCTGGAATCATGGTTGGCGATCGTACTGCTACACGAGAAATCGTGATTCGTAGAAGAAATAATAATCTACAGTTCATTGCTGATACACACCATTCATATGACGCTCTCCAATATCCGCTAATGTTTTGGAAGGGACAAGACGGCTATTGCATAAATATTAAGCAACGAGATCCCGCAACAGGTGCCGAAGCAAACAAGAATGTTAGTTCGAAGGATTATTATGCGTATCGGTTGATGATTAGACGCGATCAGGACAACGTTATTCTTCGATGTCGTGAGCTTTGTCAACAATTCATGGTTGACATGTATGTAAAGATAGAGAGCGAACGATTACGATACTTGCGATTTAATCAACAAAAGCTGCGTGCGGAAGAATATATTCACCTGCGAGACGCTATTGTCAACAACGCCGACGCCACTGAAATCGGTAACTCTGTCATTCTACCATCATCATACATAGGCAGTCCACGTCATATGCAGGAATAGATACAGGATGCTCTGACTTACGTGTGCGAATGTGGACGGCCGTGTTTATTTATCACGTTCACGTGTAATCCGAAATGGCCGGAGATTACATCTTTATGATTGCCTGGCCAAACTGCAATACATCGTCATGACATTACAGCACGTGTGTTCAGACAAAAATTGAAGTCTTTGATAAATTTCATAACAAAATTACATGTATTCGGTCCCACACGTTGCTGGATGTATGCCGTTGAATGGCAAAAGCAGGGATTACCTCATGCCCACATTTTGGTTTGGTTAATCGATAAAATACTTCCTGAAGAAATCGACAGAATAATTTCTGCGGAAATTCTAGATCCGTCTACCAAATGTTGTTTGATATTGTTACAGCAAACATGATTCATGGCCCATGCGGTAATTTGAATCGCTCATCGCCTTCCATGGCAGATGGAAAATGTACTAAAAGTTTTCCGAGAAATTTCCCTAATGATACGATCACAAATGTTGACGGATATCCAAAATATCGTCGAAGAAATCCCGATAATGGCGGACAATCATTTTTTAAAAATGTCAACAACATAGACGTTGACATTGATAACCGTTGGGTGGTCCCATATTCGCCTCTGCTGAGCAAAACATTCAATGCTCATATTAATGTTGAGTTCTGCAGTTCAGTGAAGAGCATCAAATACATTTGCAAGTATGTGAATAAAGGCAGTGACATGGCTGTATTTCGAGTTGAAAATACCAATGTGAATGCTCCTCCGGTAAATAACAACGATGAAATAACACTACCAAATTGGCCGGTACGTCTGCTCCAATGAAGCTGTTTGACGTATCTTTGGTTTCCCAGTCCATGAACGGGATCCAGCAGTTCTTCATTTAGCCGTCCATCTTGAAAATGTTCAGCGCGTATATTTCACGAGCGAGACAGCGATTGATCGTGCTATAAATCCACCAAAAACTACATTCACCGAATTTTTCGAATTGTGTAATCGTGCGGATGCTTTTGGTGCTTTTGCACGGACATTACTCTATTCAGAAGTACCACGCTATTTCACATGGGCTCCAACAAAAAAATGAATGCCCCGCAAGCAAGGAGCGTCGATTGATGCATGTACCGGTTTATTCAAATCAAACACCTTGGGGCGAGTATTTACAGTCAATCCATGTCAGACTGAGTGCTTTTATCTTCGACTGTTATTGGTTAATGTCGCCGGCCCTTTGTCATTTCAAGATTTACGTAAAGTGAATGGACAACAGTATCCAACGTATAAAGATGCATGCCTTGCACTCGGTTCGCTGGAAGACGACAACCAGTGGGAGTGTATGCTTGCTGAAGCAGGATTGAACTGTACAGCAAAATAAATTCGTCTACTATTCGCTATAGTGTAGACTACATGTTTCCTGGCCCGAGCAGAGACATTATGGGATAATCATAAAGATTCAATGACTGATGATATACTGCATCAACATCGTTCACGGTGCAACGATCTAACGATAGTATTCAGTGACGCTATGTACAATTAAGCATTGATTGCTATTGAAGTTCTTTGCATTATCATTGCCAATTTAACACTCTGTCATTTCGGTATGCATTCAACAAATCGAAATGCATCTGATTTAATAAACACTGAATTGAATCGTGAACTACAATACAATACTGTAGAAATGGCAGCGATTATTGCTCGCAATGTCCCACTAATGAATGAAGAACAAAGAACCATTTACGACCGCATCATGCTCGCAGTTTCGGCAGGACAAGGTGGAATCTTTTTTTTGGAAGCACCAGGTGGAACTGGCAAAAAATTCCTTACTTCGCTAATTCTCGCCGAAATACGATCAAATAATGGCATCGCATTGGCTGTTGCATCATCTGGCATTGCGGCAACTTTATTGGATGGAGGCAGAACAGCTCATTCATTATTTAAACTGCCACGAAATATTCAAAATAACCCATACGCGGTGTGCAACATAAAAAACAATCGTCCATGGCCATAGTGCTGAAACAGTGTAAAATTCTTATATGAGATGAATGCACTATGGCACACAAACATTCGCTTGAGGCGTTGAACAGGATATTGAAAGATATAAAAAACAACGACAAACTATTTGGCGGCACTCTGTTACTCCTTTCAGGTGATTTCAGACAAATACTTCCCGTTATTCCGCGTTCAACATACGCTGATGAGATCAATGCGTGTTTAAAATCATCGCCATTGTTGCGTAATGTTGAAAAAGTACAACTGAACGTAAATATACGCGTTCAAATGCTTCAAGATCCATCCGCTGAAACATTCTCAAAACAACTGTTAGATATCGGCGATGGAAAAGTTACTACAGATGAAACTGGATGCATAAAATTACCGACCGATTTCTGCACAATCATTGATTCCTTATTGACCAGATATTTCCCGATGTACACAGACGATACACAAATCATGAGTGGCTGGCAGAAAGAGCGATTTTAGCAGCAAAAAATGTGGACGTAAACAAATTGAATCTCAAGATACAACATTTGTTACCAGGAGACTTGGTGTCATACAAATCTAACAGTTTGATGATACAGTTTGCGATGCCACCGAAGCTGTAAATTATCCAACAGAGTTTTTAAACTCATTGGATTTACCAGGCATGCCACCGCATAATTTACAACTGAAGGTTGGATCTCCGGTTATTTTGCTTCGTAATTTGAACCCACCACGGTTGTGCAACGGCACGCGGTTAGTCATAAAAAAATTAATGAAAAATGTTATCGAAGTTATCATTTAAAATGGCAAATTCCGAGGTGAAAATATATTATTACCTATTATACCCACAGATGTGGCAATTCAATTTAAACGCCCTCAATTTCCAATTAGATTGGCATTTGCAATGAGTAACAATAAGTCTCAGGGCCAAACGATGTCTGCCTGTGGCTTAGATTTGAGCACATCATGTTTTTCACACGGACGTGGTGTGCTCTCGAGCGGGCAAACTATCCAGTTTGTTTGTATTGGCGAAAGATGGAATAACAAAAAATATTGACACTCTGTTGCATTAAGAGATTGATATTGTCTTTTAGTAATATTGTTATAAGTAGCGATATGTATATAATTTTAAAGAATCAATTTTAATAAATTAAAAATATAAATGTTTGGTGTTTTGTTATTTGTATATTCCTTCACCGTTCACAGCGCTCGAAACATCTTCCACTTATATACCACATCCTTGCACATTTACAATAAGTTAGTTAATTTTTTCTAGCAAAATATTCTCTAGAAATAATTTATATGACAAAACAACGTTTGTCGGGTCAGCTAGTATGTATATAAATTACTTGAAGTTCAATAACGTCAAATTAAACAATGGTGAAAAATGCTCAAACGTCCTATTATAATTTTCACTTTTATTTTTTTAACGACTCGTCTTACTTCAATTTATTTATACAACTATTAATTACTCAATGTTCGGGAAATCGAATAGATTTTTCTTCTCTAGAATTTTTTTTACTTTTCGAACATGCTATGAAAGGAAAGTATTGTAATCAGGGCAAAAATTCGACTTAGAGATTTTGGTGTGTCTATACGTTTTGAGGTACCCTGAGTTCACTTTTGCTATTTTTATAGTGATGTATGTATATGCGTGTGCGTATGATTGAATACGATATCGTCTAAATGCTTTGTTAGAAGGAGCTGAAAGTAGGTACATATGTTGTGTTTCACCTTGTGAGGATTGAGGTTAAGTCAATAGTAGGTCGCCTCAAGAAAACCAGTAGAAAAGTGAATCGTAGCGCAGCACCAGAGTTTGGGAATAAAAGTTTGGTATCAGACTCCCAGTGACGCAATAGTTGGGAGTTAAGATGGTTCGGCGTCAACAGTCGACGACGCAGTAGTTTGAGTTAGAATGGTTTTAGGTGAGCCCGGAGTTGCTATGTGGATGATAAAATTCACGCAGGTTGCCTAGAATAAGTGAATACGAATAGTTTTTGAAGTTTTGAGATGTGAAGGTTCTTGGTTTCAATTCGGATAAATATCATAGTTGAATAGAATGGTATGTTGTGGTTAGCGGTGAAAGAAGTCGCAGCCAAATAGTATAACTTTGCTAGTGGAGTTAAAATAAGTATTATAGTGTTGGCGATCTAGTCAATGCGGTAGTATATTGTTGGAGTTTGATAGTATTGGCGGATAAGGGAATCCTGCCGTCAAATCTTGAGCCGGATTAATTCTGTGGATTTGTGAAGAGCAGTGTTCATCGATCTTCAACTACTTCTCCTGCGTGAGATAAACGTTTTATTTGGTTGAATCAAAAGTTTTTTCCGTTTTCTAATTATTTATTAAAAGTAAAAAATTATAAAAATGACAACATATTTTCAATAACATATTCACCATTACTTTCAACAACCATTTTCCAACGTGACCGCAACATTGAAATTCAACGATTGTAAGAAGCCGCTGTTTTTTGAGCGGAGAAGTCAGCAATGCCTTGTCGGACGTCGTATTCGTTCTTGAAGCACCTTCTACGCAAAAAGTGTTCTAGAGACCTGAACAAATGATAATCTTTAGGTGCAATGTCGGTGCTATATGGCGGGTGAGCGAGAAGTTCCTAACTCAATTCATTCAGCTTCTCACGTGTCAGGTTTGAAAAGTGTGGTCTTGCGCCGTCTTGTTGGAAGAAAATTAGAGCTGGATTAAAGCCTTTTTCGACAAATTTCTGTTGAACGTGGTCCAAATGAGTGCAATAGACATCTTTGTTCCTTGTTTGTCCTTGAGGAAGAAGATTCCAATGCACAGCTCCTGTCGACTTCCCAAAAACGCACAAAAGTGCCTTTTTTGGACGCATCCCAGGTTTGAGCCGTCCTACTCCATGCTGATGAGGACTGAGCCACTGACATCTGACTTTTTTGTTGTCGTATAGTACCCACTTCTCATCACAGGTAAGAATTCGACGTCATCCACCTCGGCTAAACTTTCAGCATCGTTTGACAGACTGATTTTCGCTGATTCTTTTGCATTTCCTTGAACTCGTGCAGTACCATTTGACCACGCCTAATCTTATTGCCAATTTTGTGGAGTTGTCGATTGACAGTTGACCGAGAAGTGCCTAAATTTTGCGCTAATTTTCGGGTGATTTGAATCGGATAGCCTTCAATCGTACAGAGTAAAGCTCTTTCGTTGATTTTTGATGGACACTCAGAGCGTTTCTTATCGCCCCGGTACGTATTCCCGGAACGGAACTTTACATACCAACGTCTTAATGTTCTTTCATTTACAAACATCCTACCAAATATTGCACATACATTACGATTTGCTTCAGTTTCATTGTGGCTTTGTTTGATCTCGTGGAAGATTAGGCTGAGGATTTTTTCACGTTTTTTTGACTTACTTGATCTTTTTATGGAATAATAAATATGTAAAAAGTAAAATAAACATAACAATTAAATACATCATTTTGATGAGCAGAAAATGAGCTTTCAAAATATTTATGGCTTTTACATTGTAACTTTAATGTAACATACTTATTGATACGCAAATGAAAAACTGACAAAACTTTTGACTCAACCTAATATATTTCTCTAAATTGTCATTTAATTAATTAGTGATTGAGTTCCGGGTGAAAGCCATACCCTCCTAACTTTAAATAAAAGATTTATTTATATTTTATATTTTTGAGTCTCGTGCTGATCTATTATCTAATTAGTTAAATAAATGGAGTCTGTTAGCAACCAGACCCTACAACCTTAGCATGAACGCTATTGATTTTTGTGAATCTAGCACTTATAGTTGTTTTACAGAGACAAAAAGAAAAAATCTGTATCTTTATAGCCTATGGCCTAAAATTATTTAAAGTGCGATAGTGTCTAAACGAATGATTGTGCGTATTGCACATGATGAATTGAATGCGCATAAAGTTTCTATACATCTTATAGGTCATCGTTGAACTAATTGTATAGATTTTAGTGAATGAAGTGCTTATAGTTTTTATACCAGGACACGGAAATTATTCTTTATCATTATGGCCTATGGGCTCAAACTATGTACAAATGTGCGATGGCGTCTGCACGCCTTTTTCGAATGAATCGAAAATTTATATACATATTATAGATGACTGTCACACAAAATGTATAAATTTTCGTGAATCTAGTATGTATATATATATTACTGGGACACAATGAAACATTATTTATGATTATGGCTTATAGACTCAAATTATTTAAAGTGTGATAGCGTCTAAATTCCTTATCCGATTAAGCTTAAAATTTTATTACATATTATAGGTCACCGTTGCACGAAGTGTATAGACTTTGGGGAGTCTAGTATTTATAGAGTTTTACAGGGACACAAAGAAAATTTTTATAACTATGATCTATTGGCTCAAATTTTTTGAAGTGCAATTTTGTTAAATTGAACACCATATTATATGGAAAAAAATAAACAAACATTAATTTTGTTTATTTAACGACTTCTTTTATTTTAATTTATTTATACAACCATTAATTACTTAATGTTAGGAAGGACAAGTCACTTCAGATATTTCTTTTTTAAATTTACAGTGCAATGTAGATTAATTTTCTTTAATTTATTTTATGGGAGGCAATAAATTTCAATGGATTCAATTTCGTCTTGTACCAACAAACCGCTTATTTACACAAGGAAAAAAAATGACATCATGTGACTCCCAAATTACTTACTTTTATCACAAACTCGTATGTTCCCACATGTGCCGTTAACTTTGAAATGGACTTTTGGCCAACCAGATTAGTGAAATGTCCCACTGTGCGTCGTCACAAAACTCTGTCCTTCGCTGATAAAACAAAAATCTACAAAATGAAAGTGAAAGTGAAAGTAATTGTGAAGAGTGAGACTCTAGACCTAAATTGCCTCCGATTAAAAAAAAAAAAAAAAAAAAAACTGCATTAATCCATTAATGTTTGTGAAAAGTTTTTAAAAAGTATTGAAAAATATGATATCATTAGTGACAATCGACTGCTGAACGTGCATATAGTAAATAAGTCAAATGCAAACCATAAAACAGAAACAAATAAAGCATACATATTAAATTGAGTGACATATTTAATAGAGTGTAGCGCTTTGCAAATTGCTATTTTTTTTTCTATTAAACAAATTTTAACTTAAATATATATATATATATTTTAAATTATTTTTGGATTAAAAATTAACGATATGCATTAATCTTTTATAATTTTTAATTTAAAAAATTTAACTTGTTTTAAACGCTATTATAATTATTTACGTTTTCGATAGATGTTTGTGTACATTTTTTTAAACCACTTTTAATGGAGTATTTCTTTGGATGCTTTAATTGATACACGATTTCAATATATTTTCGGAACACTTATAATCTGGAAAAATCGGTAATTCAGCAAACGTCTATTTACCGTCGATGACAGATTATCGATACTTGTAAATAAATAAATAAACAAATAGACAAATTTGTATTTAATTCCTTTGATTTATTTTCTGTTTGCAGCTAAGAAAAGTAATAAATTAATAATATAATTTTAAATAAAATAAAATAATAATCTGGCGTGGTACTCACCCGACTTTTTCTTACCCTACATTTCAATAATAAAAACACTAATTCCAGATTAAGGGTTAAGATAACAAGTACTGTATATAAAACTACGTTACAAGGAATTCAAAGTAGATTTAGGAATAGTTTTTTGACAAGTAATTCTCTGAGAGGGGGCTACCAACCTTCTATAATAATCCTCCATTTGAACATAATATCTAAATTTATGTAAAATTCAAAGATGTTATTAAAATTAAAAGTTCATTCCAAGTTGTTAAGATAACTTTCACCTGCATCACTCGTTGACGCTTATCAATCTCCACTAAAATTTTAAATTTTCAAGTATCGACCTCATCTGAAGTTCAAAATACAACATTTCAATTGCCTTCAGTTATTTGCTTTTAATTTACGGTTACAACAGACAAGATCAACGATTAAAACTTGACTTTAGTATTCAGGGAACCACAAAATAAAAGCGCAGAAAATTTAACTTAAAAAACACTTTATTCCAGTTTGGTAAAGGGAATTAATTTTTATTGCCGATCAGTTTTTCGGACATTAAAAAGAATGTTTTCGCTTAAACATTATTAGCCTTGTATGTGTTTTTTAATTTAACCCTACAAGGCACCCAGTTCCATATGTGGAATACCGACTATAATCGTTCCTATAGCTATAAAACTATTAGTAGCGACATCTCTTGACACCTTCATAGAAGCTACTAACATTTAACAATGTAGTAATACGAATCTTTACCTAAAGATGTCGTTCGTGATTTTGTTATAGTGCACTCAGTGTGAAATTTGAATGAAAGTAATGCGTTAGTCGTTTGTCTGAATTCAAAAATAAAAAAAAGGAATAGTTATTGAACAGTTTTGACTCGGAAAAAAAAAAAAAAATACTGTGTGTTTAAATGAAGTGTATGTTTTGAAGAGGTAAGTTTTTTTACTTTCTCTTACCCATAAGGTAGAGAAAGTATTGTTTTTGGGTCAAATTTTCGAACGCGAGATTTTATTATATTTACACGTTTTGAGGTCCCCTGAATACGAAAATCATGTTTTTAGCAAATGGTCTGTGTGTATGTCTGTGTGTCTGTGTGTTTGTATGTCTGTGTGCTTGTGTGTCTGTGTGTCTGTGATCAGCATATCTCAAGAACAAATAGTAGCAGACATTTGAAACTTGGTATTCTAAATGTGTATCATATATAGTTGCTACAGTAAGCTTATCGTTAAGGTCAAGCAAATGGTTCGTGTACAGGGACAATCAAGAGAATTCTAATACATTACGTCTATGGGGGAAATTGCAGGTAAGTAGAGTTTAACGTCTACAGACTGCACTAAACCAAATGAAACGAATATACGTATTTATATTTTGTAATAGAGATAGTCAACTGTGAAAAAATTTTGTGTATGTAGGAGCTTCGCCTCCCCCCCTGGGGGGAAGTCCCCCCTCGAGGGGAGTAAATTTTCATGATGGGTATCTTTCAAAAGAGCTCGCCAATACCTTTCAAACGAATGGTTGAACCATCGATCTGCGATTATTAAAAAACAAAGTTATCGATTTTTTTATACTTTTAACGAAAAAAAAACTTAAAAAAAAAAATAGTTTTATTTATTTATTTTTAATATTGAGAATAAAATGGACTTATTTTGGATATTTAGTGTTACACTACTTCTCTAATATGGAAATCGTCTGCATTATCATAAAAGATAATTTTTTTTAAATAATAATTTTAATAAATTATTTTTAAAAAACAGAATTCTTTTTAATAGCCGAATTAAATTCTATATAAATGTAGATGAATTAATGAAACGGGGGGTAGTTAATTATCATATAAAACTCTTCCGAAGCCTAATTTTAATTGTTTAACACAGGTTTACATAACAGTACTCGTTATCTTACCTCTTAATCTGAAACCTGTATTTATAGTATTAAATTTCAGGCTAAGAGAAAGTAGTGTGAGTGACACACCATATTATTTTTTATATTACAATAGTAAACGTATTAGTAAATCATATTTTTATGTATGTTCCACATACGGTACTTTGAGCTAAAAAGTTGATTTTTCCGTAAAATATGGTTTTATTTTTATTTTTATAAGTTTTCCCTATCTTCTGATCTTTAATTACAACCTATATATTTTTGTCTCGCACTAAAAAAAATTGAGCCTTGTAGGGTTAAGTACACGCCGTATTGTGTATTTAAACATATTTTTATATTAATAACAACGCCAACTGAAATGAATTTCGAGAAATTTTCATTATAATCTCGCTATATTCTAGAATATTTGCTTTGAAGACAAAAAGGCAGTAAATTTTTATTCAAAATTGTATAGCTCATATACTAGGACTATACTTGGAAATTACTGGAAAAAAATTCAGTTTGTATAAGGTTTTTCGTATAAAACTAAATATAAATACACAATGAGCTGTGTGTATAACTTATAAGTAATAGTCAAGGATATTTAAAGATAAGCGAAAACTTTCCTACTTTTCAATGTAATTAATGACTACATTTTTAACGAAAACTGCTACGGAAAGAAAATTTATTTCTCATACCTATAAGATAGACAAAATATTTTTTGAAGTTCAATTTTCAGCTACGATTTTTTGTATTATATCACGTTTTGTGATTCTGTAAAAAAAAAAGTCCAGTGTTTAGCGGTTGATTTGTGTGTATGTGCGTTATTAGAATAACTTAAAAACAAACAACTGAAGAGAATTCCGATTTGTATTTTGAAGCTTCTATAATGTTGCCACTTGAACAGTTTGATCAAGACGGTACTTGTAAAAGTTATCTTAATAATTTGGAGTAAACTTTGAAAGTTGAGAACGACCTTGAATTTTTTTAAAAATAAAAGTAGGTACTATATTTGAATGGGGGTTGATAGGGAGGCAGTTTTCCTCATACAGAATTATATGTCAAATAAAAGTGCTAGTAAATTTATTTTAAAATGTTTTTAAATTAGGTTCATTTACAATGCTTGCAATCTTATCCTTTAAACAGTAAACTGTGTGTATACTATTGAAATGAACTATTGAAAATTAAGAGAAAGTCGTGTGAGTGACATACTAGATTATTTTTCGAAAATGTTTCGTTATTACACTTTCAGGATGTAATTATAAACACACTTCCTACTAACGCAATAATATTTTATTTTAAAGTCAGATAATAATATTAAATAAAGTACGACATAATCTTTGAATAGACGATGAAATGTAGATGATAAGCTTTTATGAACAGAGTATATCTTTCAGAAAAAAAAGTTTTCGGGCAGCCAGAACATTATTTTAGAACAGATCGTTTAGTTAGAACTTTTATGATGTAAGTATTTCAATATTTATTTTTATGAATGTTATTTTCTAGCACTATAAAAACACGCACACACACACACACACACACACACACACACACACACACACACACACATATATATATATATATATATATATATATATAAAGGTTACAGAAGACCCCTTTTGTATTTTATTTTTAATTGTTATTACTATTATTTATGCGTTTCAACATTTTCCGATGAGAGTTATTTATGAATTTCAATATTATGCTTATTCAACTGTCTGTGCAAATTTTCCCTTCCGTAAATGTTTGTAAAATACTTCGAAAGTGGTATACGTTATTCAGGTTCACCAATGAATATTTTCTATAGGAAATAGAGTATCTAGTTGAGGATTAGTCAGCTTTTTGTTTTCTCAGCTGCTGGCTGTAGGGTTCGAGTCATGTATATTCGTATTGAATATACCTTAAGTCGTAGGTTCCGATCTAATCAGCCTTAGTGAAAAAAAAGCCCGTGCAGACCTCTACAACCGCATATGCATACATTTGATGAAATTTAATATTGTAAAACAATATTAAATTTCATCAAATTTCCATTTTTTATAGCTCTTATATACCTGGGAATGATATAAGGAACAACAAATATGAATGGATACATTCACAATACTTCCGTTTCTATTAGGCCTGTAATAAGATATATTGTAATAAAATCTTATAACATTATCTCACTTAATAACTTGATAATATTTAAAAGAAACAGCATAATCAAACAGGAAAAGATTATTTTACTATAAAATATCATAAGAATTAGAATAATAATAATAAAATAGCAAAAGAAAAACTTGTTCCTAAACTGAATTATGAATGTGGTAATATAAAATCTTTACGTACATCATCAATTTATATATTAACGGCCGTCTTTACTTACCGTCTCCTAAGGCTCGAGCTATGGGGAAATTTTCTTTACAAATAACTTATTAACTAATACATATTTTTAAATTCTGTTTTCACATTCAGAAAATTCCCAACTCTTAAATTGACGGACCTTTTTTAAAAATGTATTTTTTTAACTTTTAATATTTTATTTTGATATTGCAAAATGAAAAAAAAATCACATACTGAAAATTCGTATTTTGCAGCTTCAAAATAAAATATAAAAAATAAATAATAATAATTTTTTTGAAAAGGTCCGTCCATTTAACAGCTGGGGAATTTTCAGAATGTGAAAACAGAATTGAAAAATATGTATTAGTTAATAAGTTATTTGTAAAGAAAAATTTCCCGTAGAATAAGATCACTACAAAAAACCCTTAACGGCTTAAAAGTTTTTGACGCCGCTACTTTATGGCTATAAGAATTTTAAATATGAGTCTTAAAAATAATGATATAAAATTTTAAGTGACGCTTTGCAATTAGTTAAAATATACATAGATTTTCTTATTTGATCATTTACTTTTATCCTTTGTTTATATTTATAATGCAAACGTAATATTTTTAACTTCAAGATCAGAATGATATAAAATACACTCACTGATGCTTTTTCATTCGCATTTCAAATTCAAAATAACAGTTTTAAAAGGAATGATATAAAAATTCCAGTGGCGCCTCGGTGTTATTTTAAAAGATTTGTTTTTAGATTCCATTAAAATTACTTTTGTTTTGTCTAATAAAGTATATTTACACATTTAAACAGTGCTTTTAATTTTCAAATATACTGTCAAATAATTATACTTTCACTGAGTTAGCATTATAACGTAAAATTATTTATTTCAATAAATTGAATTATCTTTTGCATCACGCTATCCAAAACATAGTATCATAGTATCCAACTAAGTGAAAATTTGCTCAAAGAGGTAGTGTGGCATAAAGAAAACATGTACACAAATTTTACTTGCAGTTTTGGATAGCGTGACGCAAAAGATAAATCAATTTATTGAAATAAATAATTTTACTTAATAATGCTAACTCAGTGAAAGTATAATTATTTGACAGTATATTTGAAAATTAAAAGCACTGTTTAAATGTGTAAATATACTTTATTATACAAAACAAAAGTAATTTTAATGGAATCTAAAAACAAATCTTTTAAAATAATACCGAGGTGCCACTGGAATTTTTATATCATTCCTTTTAAAACTGCTATTTTGAATTTGAAATGCAAATGAAAAAGCATCAGTGAGTATATTTTATATATCTGTCTGATCTTGAAGATAAAAATATTACGTTTGCATTATAAATATAAACAAAGGATAGTGACGCTTTGCAATTAGTTAAAATATACATAGATTTTCTTATTTGATCATTTACTTTTATCCTTTGTTTATATTTATAATGCAAACGTAATATTTTTAACTTCAAGATCAGAATGATATATAAAATACACTCACTGATGCTTTTTCATTCGCATTTCAAATTCAAAATAACAGTTTTAAAAGGAATGATATAAAAATTCCAGTGGCGCCTCGGTGTTATTTTAAAAGATTTGTTTTTAGATTCCATTAAAATTACTTTTGTTTTGTCTAATAAAGTATATTTACACATTTAAACAGTGCTTTTAATTTTCAAATATACTGTCAAATAATTATACTTTCACTGAGTTAGCATTATAACGTAAAATTATCTTGAAGTTAAAAATATTACGTTTGCATTATAAATATAAACAAAGGATAAAAGTAAATGATCAAATAAGAAAATCTATGTATATTTTAACTAATTGCAAAGCGTCACTTAAAATTTTATATCATTATTTTTAAAACTCATATTTCAAATTCTTATAGCCATAAAGTAGCGGCGTCATAAACTTTTAAGCCGTTAAGGGTTTTTTGTACTGATATCATTACTTTTTAGTGGTTATTGATCAACAAATTAAAACAAGTCCTTCTGGCTCCTAGGAAGGGTAAACTAATTTATCTTTTCTTATGAAGTTGCCACCATTTTTTTTTTTTTTCAAAATGGCAGCTACAATTTATTAATGGACTTAGTGGATTTATCAATGAAGGCTATGTATATATGGAGTTTTAAGCAAATCGGTTCATAATAATGTAAATTTGAAATTTTCATTGTGCTGGCACATGGAAACAAGAGAGTGGATTAAGTTGGCAAACGAACATATCAAATACATTTCTGAGATAAATCTACACTACAAATTTAGTGTGAATTAATTCAGTATTTCAAACGTTATCATACTGACAAATTTTCAAGTAACCTGCCACTTGGAAACAAATGGAGAAGCTTCGCACTAGAAAAATTTATTGACTAAAATTTTCAAACTCTTAAAAAAAAAAAAAAAAAAAAAAAAAAGAAAGAAAAAAAGAAAAATAAGTGGAAATTTTCAAATTTAAGTTAGAATTACGTAATTTACATTTTGGAAGTTACTTTTTAGAGAATTACAAATTAAACAATAATAATAATAATAATAATAATAAAAAAATCAAGTAAGTGTTAAAAATGGAATTTTATATATTTTCTTTCCCCTTTTGAGGCTAAGAATAGATACTGCTCCAATATTCACAATTTAAATTTTCATTAAAAGTGCAGGTAAAAATTACTTCATATATATTTTCATATAAAACGTTTGGGGGAAAAAATAGACAAAATATAAATTAAGCCTTACATTTCTATAATTTTAAAAATAAGATAAAATCACCTGGTGAAAAATTTTATGGAAAATATAAGTTAATCTTTTAAAAAAAAATGAAATATCTGCGTAAAAATTCTATTTCATAAATATATTTACAACTACAATAAACGAAAAACCCACCTTTAATTTTAAATAATTATTTCTACATGTTTCGAAGCAATTAAAAGCTTTTTCTTTCTTTCTTTCTTTTTTTTTTAAGAAAAATAAATTAAGTGTAGTGGCGCCATCTAGTAGTTTATATTAAAATCATATACATACATATTTAACTCCCCCCCCCCCAAAAAAAAAAAACTTGTTTAGAAACAGGTAGAAATAGTTATTTAAAATTAAAGGAGGATTTTTGTTTATTGTAATTGTAAATATATTTATGAAATATAATTTTTCATGCAGAAATTAATTAATTAACAAAAGAAAAGAAAAGAAAGAATAATATTTTTTAAATATATTATTATGGGTTTCAAAGTAAAGATGTTATTTATTTACTTTGACGTGCTTTTTAATAATTGCTATTTGACACATTTTTCATGAATTTTTATAAAATTCATGAAATAATGTTTTTTTATAATAAACAGTGTAAGCACTGTTTCATCCCCTAATCATTATTGCTTTAAATAATAATAAAAAAAAAATTGATTATATTAATATTTAAAATATGTATAATTTTAAAGTCTGAAAAATAAATAAATGAATAAACTCTAACTGTATTTTCAAAAGAGATTTTTAATTTTAAAAAGAAAAACATATATATATGTATTTACGAAAGTGTATGTTTTAAATAAAAACGATAGATGGCGCCAAAACTCTATTTTCTGTTTTTTTCCATTCCCGGTGCGGAAGGATACATGAATAGGAATCGCAAATTATTGAGTCATTATAAAATCGATGTTCATGAATGATTTAAAACTTTTTCGCTTTAAAAAATTGTAAATTCATCATTATTATATAAAATGGAATATCTAAAATTACAGAGTACTTCATTATTTAAAATATTATCTAAATATTTTTTTTTTTGACTAAATATGAAATTTTGAAATCAAAAATATTTTTTCATAACAGAAGATAAAATATATTTAAGTGAATTTGACTTAGTATATATACAATAAATATTTTAAACATGTAATAAAATACTTTTGCGTTAAAAAAAATCTAAATAATTCATTGGCTGC
Source organism: Salticus scenicus (assembly GCA_963930645.1). Taxonomy (NCBI): domain Eukaryota; kingdom Metazoa; phylum Arthropoda; class Arachnida; order Araneae; family Salticidae; genus Salticus; species Salticus scenicus. Next base: position 184,122,051 of record OZ005659.1, read on the forward strand.
ATTCAAGTCGGTGAACGAACCAACCCACATACCTCACAAGTAAGAACCGCATAACAGCGTTTTCACCCGAAGAAACACATGTAATTGGCGGAGTAATATAGTTTCATATTTAAAGCGATTTATATAAAAAACAAGAGTTTTCCTGAAAAAAAAAACGAAAACGTTACTAGATTCAGAAAGATCATATTAACAACATATATTAATTATATCAAAATCCTTCGAGCCGTTTTAGAGATATTTTTCAGAATTTCAGTCCATTACACCAACCTTTTTCCCTTTTTGGCTTTAAATTGAGATTCAGATCTCAAAACATACTGCATGTAGAAATGTAAAATTTTCAGGATAGATTAAGACCGAAGATAAAAGACTATTTTGAAAAGATCAGAACAAAATATGGCATATTTGCTGAGACATTAAGTGTCGGCTTTTACAAATCTCTTTGAAGTCAAACTAGACGTATATATGAGTTTACAACGTCCCGTTTGTCCCTCCGCTTGAGTCACTCAAAAAACTGCCGTTTCTCATGAATATGAGTTTGCATCGTCCCGTTTGTCCCGCCGCTTGCGTCACTCAAAAAACTGCCGTTTTTCATGATTAGCTTCGGCTTCTGGCGGCGGGTGGTGAGTGAAGCCCCCTTAACAGCAATATCAATGGAGGAACCGCCCGTAATTTCCCCCCGTTCAATAAGAATAGAAACGCTAGCGCACGTTTCTAATATGGGTGAATAAAAAAAGAGAATCTTCTTTTCTTTAAAAAATAATTTAAGTAAATAAAAACAAAATCATATAGAACCATTTAACTATAATATTTTGATAAAATGCGTCAAACTAGATGAAATATCTTTTTCGGGTTCTACGAAAGTTTCAGAGATTTGTTTCACGTATTTATCGAGATCCATGGGTTTAAAAGGGAAAGTAATTTAGGCATACACTTTATACGCTTGAAAAAAAAAAAAAAAGTAAAAATCAAAAAATAGTTAGGACAACATACACTTAGCTGATGTTTAACTTAGCAAAAGTTGCCACGAGTAGTTTTTGATTTTGTAAAACTTTTATATTTTATCCTACTTCAATATGAAATATCACCTAAATTAATGTTTTAACATGTAAATGGATTGTTTCATCATGTTTATTTCACATTTCCGTACAAAACTCTGTACAAATTTCATGTTTTTATGTGAAACAATTTTTATTGTATAAACCAAGAAAACGAAAAGGGTATAATAAGTTTATAAACAGCAACAGAAACAATTATTATTATTATTATTATTGTTGCTGTTATTAAGCTTAGAGATAAATTACCCATTGTAAATTAAAATACTCACATAGCCACTTATATCTATCAGACATATAAATTGCATCCGACTTATCCATAAAAGGTATAACATATCTTAAAAATGTCCATTAAATGTCCTGGGTATCCTGTGCTAATAATTATAGATATCTATTAGATGTTTAAATGTAGACAAAATTTAGAGGTGCCTTTTTCGATATATAACAGATGTAACATGTTAGATCAAAACAAGATTTAGTAAAAAATCCAATTATTATATGTTTGGAAATTTAAGAGACATCTAATGGATGTAAAAAAAGAGTGACATTTGTCGTGCTAATAGATATCTGTAGGATGTTTATAGAGGTTTAACGAATCATTTTTTAACTTTTATAGATATTTATTAACTTTTATAAATGTCTTATGGATGTAAGTAGCTGTGTGGGTATAAATAAAGTAAAGATATAAAATTTTGTAGAATAAACAAAAAGTTTAAGATTTTTTAATTATTTACCGTACTTTGCAAATTTTTACGTACAGTAAGACCCCGCTTAACGCTATTTCATTTAGAGCTGTTTCGGTTTAGCGCTCTTTTATTTCAACCCGGGGATTCCCCGAAATTGCTCGCAGCAGTACGGGGATTCCCCGAAATTGATTCCCCGCTGTTTCGCATTACGCTCTACTTTGATGGAACGTATCCCCCGCGTTAAGCGGGGTCTTACTGTATATCATATTTGTGTTTATTTTATTATTATTATTATTATTTTTTTTCAGAAAAAGCTCAATATCAATTATGAAAATGATAACTAAGTTGTTTGTTTCCCTGTATATCTTATCAGTGTTCACTTTCGCACGTAAGTAGACATTTATTTGTATAAATACCATAAGGGTTCTACTTACAAATAACGTCGCTGCAATACAAAGGTGTCATAAAAAAAAAGAAAAAATTGTCTAAAAAAATTAATTTTGTTGTCTAATTTTTAGATTTCTTTTGTTACTTTAGTTCTTTATTTTTAATAATTTTGTACAATTATCCAAATCAATATGCTTTGTCAATGGTTAGAGGACAGGAGGTAGTAGTATCGGTTGGGAGAGCGCGCGGTCTTGCACTTACATTGGTCAGATCGTGAGTGTTTGAATTTATGCAGATAGGTTTTAAAAGGGCCACGAGAAAGGCTCGTGTTAGGTCGAAGTCATATTTTGAAACTTTTGGAAATAGTGAACAGGTGTGACGACATTTCTCAGAGTTGTTCCTGTAAAACTGCCACTCATCCATAAGATTTTGAATTAGGGATTTCTTAATGTGAGAGGGAGGAATTGGCTATTCTGGCAACACTAAACAACTATTTCCCCCTAATTAGTTTACTAAAACTTGCCCTGTTACCAATTTTATCGTCAACGCAGATTTTGGCCTTGGCGTCGAACATGGCAACAGAATTTGACAAGAAAAATTTTAATTTAATGTTGCAAAAGTTTGAAAGCTATAACTTCAATAAGAATAGAGTTCCGCAATTTTTCGGAATTATTCAATGGTTATTAGCAGAGAACGAATTTCTTCAAATGTTCTGTAAATCACTAACAATACTATGAAAAGAGAAGTGTCATCATTGATGATAATACACTAAAACCCGCCTATTTCTTTACGTGTTATTTTCTACACGGTATTACAGTAAAAGTGGGAACAGATGGCATTTTTTTCACTTCCACGAAGGTGGCCGTTGGCTGCAGACTTCGGGACTTGAAGTCAAGTTAGACAATTTGACAACCAAATTTGGCAAAAAATGGTAGCTTATGTTTTCCAAAGTTTGGAAACTCTACTTTCAATAGAAGTCGAGTTCAGGAATTTTTCCGGAACCACAGAACTACTTCGCAATTTCCATAAACTATTCACAAGACTCTCAATAAATTCAAATTCTGTTCAGACTTTAAACTGTGCTGTTATTCATTGTTTCGAATTAGCCAAATTCCTGCTTTGTGACTCTATTAACGCTGTTTACTTGACTTTTGTGGTACGAACGACTGTTTTGTTGGATTGTTTCGAGAATATTCGTTGATTATTACCTTTTGTGCTACGAACAACAGTTCAATTCCTCTGTTTTCAGAACCTATATATTAATACGTAAACATAAAATTTGTCGTACGTTTTTAACTTACTAATTATTGAAATAAAGGATTAAAAGTGATATCCTACGAAAAGCAGGGTTAATGTTATTTTGAGAAAAAAGAATTGTTCTCTTAAGAGTTCAAGAAAGCCGATTAAAATACCATTACTTTTATACACACACTTAATATTTTGTAATAAAATTGTTCACTAAAATGGTTTTCTCCATGATGAATGCAAACGATTTTCCTCTCAAAGAAGTATAGTATAACTGTTGCATACTCTAGATTCGTAAATTAGCTGAGAATGAATGGCGAATGTTGTGGAGGCTTAAAAATGTATTTACAGAATTATCTAGAAGGTTACACTTCTATAAACCAAGTATCAATTTCAGTTTCACCAGAAAACACAGCTTAAATAACAACTGGCAACATCAAATTCACAGTATAAACTGTATTGTAGCATTAACAAACAGCAGTGGGCTGCAAACGACAGTGCAAGTCAGGAGCACTTTACCGTAAGGTAGTTGGCGAAAAAGTGACTGACTTGGCTGCGATGCGATTCTTATATATATTGCGTAGAAAATTGAGAATGTTCCAGTAACTTCTACTTGAGCTGGAGCTTAAATGTTTGGTATATCTAACTTTCTCGCCAAGGTCGCCAAAAAAGTCACCATGCTGCAAAAAGTCGCCAAATTTAGCGCCAAGTCCATTACCTATCTTGGTATAACTTTTTAACGGTTTTTAAAAGAAAATTACCTATTTTAATGTGAAGTGTGGAGATTATTTCACAAGTACAGCATTGGCAAAATTACGCATTTTGAGAGGTGCACTTTGTCGGACGGGAAATTGTAATAATTTTTTTAAAACTTGTAACACTTTCTTTGTTTCAAAATTGATTTCATTTTCTAAGGTTGAAAATCTTCCAAAGATAGATTCGCACAAATAGATATGATGATCATTAGTTCTAAATTAACTTACCAATTAAGTTAGAAGCTGGAGTTACGTTTACCACAGGGTTACTTACCCCATTTCACCCTATAAACAACTTATCTATTTTTTTCTAATTGTAGAAGAGGATGATGACTGGAAATGTGAAACTGAAAGCGGAACAGACTGTTCCGATAACATAGTTCGGATTAGTGGACCTGGAGGGTAAGTATACATTAATTTCTTAGCATTTTTTAAATACATAAATAAATTTATTATTTTCTGTACATGAGTAAATTACTTTCTTCTGTATTTAATGAAAGAAGGTATTGGATTCGTAAAAATTCGTTTTTTTCCGGTTTCTTCTCATTAAAAAATTTTGACTTTTCGATGAATTTTACAGGTTGTGTGAGAATCTATGTGTGTATGAAAATATTTTGTGGTAACTTTATCTAAAGTGCCAATACAGACAATTCAATATAAATTTATATGTACTTGCACTTTGACGTAAATATAGTATCTATCATTCTTTGGTGAAAAATCAGCCTATAAAGGGTGTTGCTGTCACTTTTTTCTTCTTATGTAATTTTTACTGTTGTATTAAAAGGTAAAATTTCGTATAAATGTGTACTATGATAATTATTTACAGCGAATCATAGTTAAGTTAAAAAAAAAAAATGTTGGTAGTAGTTATAGTGGATACGAAAAACTATTTTGTACATCTAGGAACATCTCCCATTACATAAGTGCTACATACACCTGTGTGGCATGCATACCTGAGTAGCATGTATACTTGGATGTGTAAATTTTCAATATTAGCATTTTAAAAAAGAACAATACCTATAAAAATAATAGTTGTATAGATTTGAGACAATTTAAAACAAAATAATTGATTTTTTCCTTTAATCAGTAAATAAATAAATAATAATAATAATAATAAAAATAATAAAAAGGTATTTATTTCCTCAGATGTCGGCTGAAGGATTTTAAAAAATGGCATTTTTTTTAGACGTTTTCCTGACATTTAGATGAGGTGAAAATTGTCTGCAGGCTTCACGGAAAGCAGTTTTAATAAATAATTTTTAAAGATAATTTGTACCGCGTAAATTTGCATAAGAAAATGTAGAAGGAAGTTTTATGGTGGTCATAACATACTAGATTTATTTTTAAATAAATAATAATAATAATAATAATAAGAAACTAAAAATTTCTTACAATTTTAATTTTAATTCATAAGGAAATATATAAAACTAGTGGATCTGCAGATCAGGAGCCTCATCGTCCTATTTGTATTATGAATTACTCAGCAAATCATTGTTACTTATTATATAGTATTTAAAATAATTATATATATGAAAACTCACTGCAAAAACAGATATGATTATGAAGGGGTATATCGCCCCTCTCAACCCCCCGTTCTATCTGTCAGATTATATTTATCTGCATATACGTGCATATATATATACATATTTCCTTGTAACTCATAGACTTGTTTTAAGTCCTTTTATTCATAAACACTTGTACCGAATTTCATGGAAAATGATTATTTAAATTATCGGAATTATTTTTTGTAGCCCCTAAACTAATTACCTAGTCTATGCCGACGATTTTTCAAAGATACCTTGCCTTTTAACATTATATTAATGTTTATTTATTTGATTGATTTTAATGGAAGGTAATCATGTTAAAATGCATTTATAAGAAATGCTGTCTATCGACCGTAATGGTGGAAAATTCTTTTAATTGTCAATGTACATGATTCGATACACTTTAATTAAAAGCATAAACTAATTCATTGGAACTCATTAATATTGAACAAATTTTACATCACTGGATGATTACAAAATGTCATCGGAATTGTTTTGTGTGCTCCTCTAAATAAGTTATTTAGTCTTGTACATGCTTTTTTCTAGAGAAAACATGCTTTCAAGCATCTTAATGATGTATGTTAATTCTATTTTGTTGAGCAAAGCATAAACGCATTAAAATGGTTTTGATGAAAATCTGACCATAGGCTCTAATGTCACGAAATTCTTTTCTATGTCCTTACCAACGATCTATCAACATTATAGAAACCAATAAAAAATATGCAACTTATTCTACGTAGCTCATGAATGTTTATCCGAAATTTGACAGAATATGGGTGATTGTGGGACATTGTCGAAACTCTTTTGTTAGATCCTGTACATTAATTTTAAGTCTAAGCAATATTTTCTAAGGCAGACATCTCAATAATGCATGTTAAGTTAATTTTTTTTAATGCAGTGTAACTATGTTAAAATGAGTTTAAATGAAACCATTCTGACAAGAAAACCTTTGGTGTGTCCTTGTACACGATCCATAAACAATACAGGGTGGCCTTAAACTATCTGTCATAAATGTAAAGGCAGGTAGAGGGGACCTAAATAATCAGATTTCGTATAGGACTGTGCGTGCGGTAATGCAGCCTTGAGCCGGTAGAGAGCGCTGATGACTGCAGCGAATAAAAACGCTAGCTCCGCATTGGTAAAACGATGCATGCTGCTCGAGATCCGAGCGGAAAATGATGAATCCAGCTACCGAAGCGCTTTTATATGCTGCAGTCATCAACAATCTCTACCGGCTCAAGGCGGCATTAACGCACACACATTCCTATACGAAATCTGTTTATTTAGGCTCCTATACTTGCCTTTTACATTTTTGACATATGGTTTAGGACCACCCTGTATTGGCAATAAATTCTATACAGCTATTTCTGTCGAGAGCCTGAACAAGTGTACCAATTTTCATGTCAATCCAAGGGCTTTTGCACTTGCTATTGCAGCACACATAAATTCTGTCCATAGGCCGTAATGATAAGAAAAACTTTGGTGTGCCCCTGTACTCGAACTATACCCAAAACTACACTGCTATTTCTGTGTGATTAATGAACACGTGTACCAAATTGCAAGTCAATAGAGTAATTTTGCAGCCGCTATTGCGAGACATACAGACAGATACACAGACAGATAGAACCCAAACACTTTTTGAGTCTCCACTTGGAGGCCTCCACTGACGTGTCAGTAATAAAAAAAGTATCTTAATCAAATACAAGCAGTTCATCTATGTATATAAAATAGAATGTTAATAAGCGTCTTCCTTTGACTAAAAACTGCCAACGTAAGTTAGAAGCTGCATAAAATAATGATTCGTGTGGCTCCATTAACATTTCAATAATACACTTTCTATTGGCAATAATACTACTATCTACGTCCCTGAATCGTAAATGTTGGCATATAACTATCATTTATTATACTAAAAAATAAAAAGTAAACTAAAGTATCCAAATTAACCTTTTAAGGGCCCGCTTCACTCACCGTCGCCGGAAGCCGAAGCCAATGTTATTCTATGGGAAATTTTCTTTATAAATAACGTATTAACTAATGCATAGTTTTAAATTCTGTTTTCACAGTCAGAAAATTCCCAACTGTTAAATTGACGGACATTTAAAAAAAAAATATATTATTTTATTATTTCATATTTTATTTTGAAGCTGCAAAATACGAATTTTCAATATGTGAAATTTTTCATTTTGCAATTTCAAAATAAAATATTAAAAATTAAAAGAATACATTTTCAAAAAAGGTCCGTCAATTTAACTGTTGGGTGTTTTTTGAATGTGAAAACAGAATTTAAAAATATGTATTAGTTAATAAGTTATTTGTAAAGAAAATTTCCCATAGAATAACATTGGCTCGGACTTCCGGAGACGGTAAGTGAAGAGGGCCGTTAAATTAAATTATTCCAATTTAAAAGTTATTAATTAAAAAGTTCATAATGCTTTAGAATTCTGAAATGTGTAAAAATAAAATCAGGTTTTTGTCTATAAATTGCACTGAATCAAAAAATTTTGCAATATCTTCACGTTTCAGAAATTAGAAAAATCAAAAATGCCTTGAAAATATTTTCTCTCTCTGTGTGTGTCTTGTTGCGTCTGTATGTCTATAATGGTATTTTTGTCCGGGTATCCTTTGAAAACGGTCTAACTTTGGAGATGTAGCCAAAAAACACTTGCGCATGCGTAGGAAAGATGTTCTAAATGGAACGCGTAGAATAATAAAAAAAAATTTAACTCCTTTACGTTTCACGTATCAAGAGAGCTAAAAGGAAAAAAAAAAGAATCTTCAGACTAATTTTTGTATGTTTGGTAGTAAAAAGGAGTTGCCTCTAGAACGTTTTTTTCATCCGGGTATCACATAAAAACATCTGGACAGAATTCAATGACACTTCTTAGAAGTTTAGACCTGTATCCAGTTTAAAACTACACCCCGCGACAAAAAAATAGGTACAAAGGGTTTTTTGTTTGATTTTTCGTGAAATAACATTATCTAAATTGTGCTTATCATTTATTATTATCATAAAATAACACTATTCCCGGACTAATTTTAGTTTTAAGACTAATTTAGAAAAATTTTAAGACTAAAATTTTTCCAATTCAAGACTACACACCGCGACAAAAAGGTAGGAACAAAGGTTTTTTTAAAAATTTTTTGAATATGATTATTTTAATTTTTGAATATAAATATTTTGAATATGATTCAAACATTTGATATGTTTTTGATATGATAATATTTTGTTATGATAATAAATGATCAGCTCAATTTAGATAATGTTATTTTATGAAAATTTTTAGAAAACCCTTTGTTCCTATCTTTTTGTCGCGGAGTGTAGTCTTAAATTATAAAATTTTAGTCTTAAAACTTTTCTAAATTAGTCTTAAAATAAAAATTAGTCTGGGAATAGTGTTATTTTATGATAATAATAAATGATAAGCACAATTTAGATAATGTTATTTAATGAAGAATCAAAGAAAAAAACCCTTTGTACCTATCTTTTTGTCGCGGGGTGTATATTTATTGAATATTTCAATATTTTAATGAGATTTAGAGATATGCAAAAAGCACTTGCGCATGTACAATAAGACTTTTTGCAAGAAAATGCGTACAAAATAGTAAAACGTTTGCGATATCTTTACGTTTCAAACATCAAATAGGCTAAACGAGGCTTCGGAATATTTTCTGTGTATGTGAGAAAGAAAGAGGTGTCTCAGGAACTTTTTTTTTTATTCGTCGGCTATCATGTGTAAAGAATTGGACGAATTTCAGTGACACTTGGCAGAGGTTTAGACCTGTATTGTACCCGACTAAAAATTATATTATTATTATTATATATAAATATAATAATGAGCATTATCTGTCAGGAACAGTTCCGGTTCGACCACTTCAAAACAGAAACTTTTGGCAGCCATTTTTTCCCCCTCGTTTGTTCAACTCACTGAGCTGGTTCAACTTACGGAAACATACATATAATATGTTTTGTATCGCACGTATTCTTATTTATTTCCTCTAAAACCTTAAAAAACTAAGTGTAATGTTTAAAGCTCTAAATTAAATATAACGGATCACTGGCTATTATAAACATGAACCTATAAATAGAATTATGTAACTTCTTGATTATAAACAAAGCAATACCAAATAAAAACAAACCAAAATTGTTGCCATTCAAAAAATACAAATTCCAAATGGACAACTCTAATTCCGAATGAACGACTCTTTGACCATTTCATTAAAAAAACACTTAAAATATTTCTAAAACATATCAAAGCCTTAAAACTCTTAAAATATTTGTAAAAACATATTAAAGCCTATAAATATTTTTACCAAGCTTTATTGTTTGTTTACATTGTAAGGTATGATTGGCGTCGAGTTTAGTACGTAAATGTCTCCAGATGATTTTAGTTTTGAAATTAGTGTAAAGTGATAGTTGGGATAGAACTATTGGTTGGGCAAGTAAAAGTCGCAAGTTGAAATGAGTATTGAAAATAGAGTAGTCTATGGTGATAATGTCGAGTCAAGGTAAAATGTTTGGATGAGAATGGGAAAGTCCCTAGCTGGATCCTGGATATTTTGGCGATGTTGTGGGTGAGATAGTTGGTTGGAGGTATCGAGTAGAGGCGAATTGGGGTTAGCATGGAGTGTCTGCAGTTATTGGATAGTTAGTTAGAAAATTTGAAAACAGGATCTACGATAGTCTTAAAAAAAGTATTTTGGTAAAATGAACTGAATCGTTTTTTCTTATTATGAGGACTTTAAATAGAGCACTTAATGGAACACTGGGATATGTTGTTGCTGTTGTGTTGTCGGGCCTATATTTTTTGTCAACCAGCAGTTTTTTTTATTGCCATTCATAGTTATTGACCGGATAGATTTTTTTTTTTTTTTTTTTTTCAGAACGAAAATTATAAAATATCGAAACACATTTGATTTATAAACAAAAATTGAAAATACATTTATATGATCACGTGGTAATCTTCATGATCTAAACATTGTTTTCAAGATTTACCGTTCACATTCCGTCATTTTTGACGGGGTTATATACTAGTCTTGAAATATTTAATTAGATTTAGAGATACAGGCAAAAAACCTTTGCGCATATGCATTAGAGCATTTCTCAATAAAACACTTAGAATGTTCAAACATTTGCGATGCCTTTAGGTTTCAGACGTCAATAAAGCCAAAAAGATTTCAGAATATTTTCTCTCTCTCTCTCTTTGTGTGAGAGGCGGGTGTCTATAGAACGTTTTTATTCGTCCATGTATCATTTGAAAATGGCTAGATGGAATTCAATGGCACTTGACAGAGGTTTAAACCTATATTTATCTTAAAATAACATCTTCAGACCACTTCAAAATTTTGATTAAATTTAGAGATAGAGACAACAAGTTTACATATGTGCAGTAAAGCTTTTCTCAATATAATACTTTGAATGGTGTTCATATGCGGTATTTTTACGTTTCGGACATCAAGAAAGCTACAAGGGAAAAAAAAGCTTCAGTGTGGAAGAAGGTTTTTAGAACAGAAAACTTTTTTTTTTTTCCTGGGGCAGGGGATATCGCGTTAAAACAATTACACGGAATTAAAGGACACTTGGCAGGAATTTATATCTGCACCCAGCGTAAAATATTATCTATCGACCATTTCGAAATTTTAATTAAATTTACTTATATGAGCAGAAAACGTTTGCGCATGCGCAATAACAGTCTTTCTTAGTAAAATGCTCTGAATGGAAAAAAAAAAAAATTGCAATATCTTAACGTTTTAAACACAAAGAAAGCCGAAAATGCATTCGGAATATTTTATGGGTGTGCGGAGGGTGAGGGGGAGGGGAAGAGAAATGAATTCTTTGTCGATGACAAACAATATGCAATCATTTATACGGATTTATCTCACCATGGGTAGGTTTCAGAATATAAAGTTATACCCACCAATGACACTACAGATTTTCTCTTGCTGGTTCTACAAAGAACTATCAATACGTAGAAATATAAAATAAATTAAATTTTAATAATTTCTGTGTGATGATAATAATAATAATAATACATATTTTACTTATTATACTTCTTAAAAACAGTAAGCATATAAAATGTAGAAAATTTTGCACTAAGACATTCAGTTACATAATAATAAGTTCCGAATTTATATAAAAATGAAAATATATTAAACTCAATAAGTATAGGGAAAAAAAATAATATTTTTAATGAGTTTAGTAAAACTCAAATCAATAAAGTATATTGAAGTTCGAAATCATTAAAATTACAGGATTTTTTTTTCTTCCTTTTAATATGGCTTGGCCAGCGGGGCCGCTAAAGAACAATAAATGCGAAAGCGAACAATAAAAGCGAGCAATACTTTTATTAAGCGAGAAGTATAGGGTAAGTAAAAAAGAATATAGCGATTACAAACGGCTATAACTATTTAATGGAAAAGAATTTATCGATAAGATTAAGACATAATGTAGATGGAACTTCAAAATTTTGTATACATTCGTCATAGATGTTCTATGAGACTTCCCTTGGTCACACGGACAACATCTAGGCGGTAGTCCATTTCACGCCATACATTCTGAAGCATTTGTTCAGTCCCCGACGCAAGCGCATTATAAATGCGTACTTTGAGTTCTTCAGTTGTTTTGGGCATGGGAAGCGCATACACCCTGTCTTTCACATAAACCTATAGATAAAAATCGCAGGGTCTCAAAGTACACATATGCAATGCGCTTGCGTCGGTGACTGCAGACATGCATCAGAATGTATGGCGTGAAATGGACAATCGTCTAAATGTTGTCCGTGTAAGTAAGGGAAGTCACATAGAACATTTATGGCGTATGCATGCAAAATTTTGGAGTTCCGTCTGCATTCTGTGTTAATCTTGTCGATAAATTCTTTTTCATTAAATAGTTATAGCCATTTGTAATCGCTAAATTCATTTTGACTTACCCTGTATTTTCAACCTTAGCGAACAATAAAAGTAAGCTTTTATTGTTTGCAATGATGATGTAATCTGTTAGACTAAGATATCGAAAAGCGATCATTTGAATTATATAAGTGTTATATTTATCAATATTTTCACTACGGAAATGTATTATTGACATCCTAAAAGTGGTATAGAAAAAAAAAAAAAAAACTGGCATGTGATATAAACGATTTATAATCTGCGTAACAAGAACAACAGAATATTTTAAACACATAATACGCGGATTATAAGCAGGAAATTCGAATATTGATATCTTTAATTCCTTTCCGTTAATAATTATCTTTTGTAACCTTTAGAATAAAAATAGTTAAATATAACATGTATCTTAATTATTAATTACAATTGATTAATTTTCCCCATACAGAATTTATCCATACATAAATGGGACTTACGGAGTACATTGCACTGATGCAAGCAAGCGAGAGACAAACGATTATCTTCGAACAACTTCTTCTCTTATAGCGTCCTCACCTTCATACAATATGACAATAAGTTGCTTATATGCTTCGACTCCATGCATCAGAGGTAACATATCTGCAATAAATATTTTTAACTCTTTGACGCAGATGGGACATCGGTGTCCCTTTTGCTTATTTATTTTTTGACGCTCTTATTACAAATATTATTATTATATGATAGTTTTTTATTATAAAAGAGAGTCTAACAGTTACTATAAAAAATCTATTAGATTATTTTTTTACTAAAATAAAAATGTTAAATAAAAGTAGTTTGAAAAAGTTTTATCAACCAATTTCAAAAATTTATTTGTAATTTAATTTGATTATTTAAAAAAGATAAGTAATGAATTATTGCTACTCCTATATCTAAGTAATTGTAAATAAGTGCAATTTGTAAAAATATTTACTCATGGGACGCCCGTGTCCCATGATGAATTTACTTTTAACGCAGAAAGGGACACCGGTGCCCCACTCTATATTTTAGAACCAAAATTAATTAAAATTTTAAATATAACATTTTCCACTTATTTAGATCTAAAATAACTTAAAACTATCAAAAAAGTGTAAAAATTATGTTTGATGAGAAATCTGCTTCAAAGGGTTAAAGTAAAGAATATTTTGCAAATATCTTTGGATAGTTGTTTCTAGAGCTAAACCGAGCATTTGGTATATAGATATACTCGGTATTTGGTATACTCGATACTCGGCCAAATTTGGACTAAGTATTCAGCCGATACCAATTAGTATAATTTTAATTATTTTCATGCATTATTGAAAGAAATATATTTATAAGAGACGTTTATTAAAAACTAAACAAAAAGAAAAAAAATGAAAATATAAATACAGAGTCATTATAATTAACTTTTGCTAAAAAGAACTTTCTGCAGTTAAAACGGGCGAGTAGATTGCCATCAAACTTAGTGTTATATAGACGATTCGTGATATAAGCTTGTCCATTTGATCTATAAGAATTTAATTATAACCGGCTTGTATGTATGTAATCGCTATAAATATATTTCTCTAACATGGCTCAGTTACGATTAAATTTTGTCGAAACGATGCGATAATGACGTCAGGGATGAACAAAGATTCATAATGTTCCTTAGATTCATAATGTAACCTAAATTAAAAAAAATAATTTAAGTTTTTAATTAATTTTATTTAATAATTAATTAATTTTATAAATAATATTTGTCAATTTATAAAATTTATCAATGTTATATGATAATTTTAATTATTTTGATTTAATTTCTTAAAAAGTAAAAAACACGAGGATAAAAAGAATAATAATATTTATACTTGGGCAATATTTAATCCTAACTCTATAACCTGGCGTCCCCGTGAATTTCAGACACTTTTTAATGGACTCTTCCCAGTTTCGACTGCTCAATCATGTGATAGAGAAAAACGAATAATCGAATTATGAGAATCGAATTCAATTAAAAATTGTTCTTAAGAACAAAAATGTTAATATCTAATATAAAATAAAATAAAAGTAATATTGTGCATTTGTAAACAGTAGAATAGTTGTATTTGTAAATTTAATAATTTTTAAAAACACTTTATGTGTTTATTTATTTTCAACCGTAAGAATCGATTTTTGTATGTTCTAGTGTAACTGTTACATTAACTGATCTAGCAATAAATAATAGCTTGTTCTTGTGGAATGTTTATGGACTATAATTTGAAATTATAAAACGTTTTCATTTAATTTAATTGCATAAAGGTGTTACAACAAGTTAATTAACTTAGTTACTGGTCTAAATGGATTTACGCAGTACAATATTGCACTGTCACTGATTTAAGTACCAAAAATCAGAGTATTTAATATGTTCTTCATGAACATCAATAACAAATATAATTAAATTATGATTATAAATGTATACAGCAAACCAAAGATGATGAATAATGATATAAAATGCATTAAAAATGATGATGTATATAAAAAAAAAAAACACAGATTAAATACGATTGGTAAAAAATAAGAATAGAAAATATGTTTTTTCAGCAATCGCTATAGATAAACAAGACTTCGTCTGCTATTTGTTTTTCCTCTATCATGTGACCTCTGACGTCAGGTGGGACGAGCCCATTTGCTGAAAATAATAACGCATATCGTATTCTGAAAGGTCATAAGCCAGTGAAATCCCACCTCAAGATCTTGTTAATCGAGAGTAAAAATGCAATTGTACAAATATCATGGGTGATTTAAAATTTTTTGTGTGAAATATCACTGTCCCCAATCTAGGACAGAGTGATATGGTTAACCACGCGGATTTAGAACATTTGCCATTTGTCTGATGAGACTTTTCTCTATAAAAATATATTTTTAAAAGTTGCATCGTTACAATCTTTGTAAGTGTTATTTTAAACCTAGCAATACTTTAAAGATATATAAACAAAATATGTGTCATAAACTGACTAAAAGACATAATGATAAAAAAAAATATATATATATTATCAAAATAGGTGTTAGGTTAGAAAAAAAAAAAAAAAAAAAAAAAAAAGGAGAGTTGTGCCAAAATAAATAACTAAATAAAAATCTATGGCTACAAAAAATTAAAAATCGCCATGGAGGTTTTATGTTAAAGTTGCATTGCCTGGGGAAATGTAAAAATTGGGTCATCAAAATTGTATTTTATTTAGATTTAAGACCATCATATTAATTTGCTTATATAATAATATTTTAGCCTCTGATGAATTAAAATTTAAATTGGATGAGGAAATTGGCTTAAGATTTATGTGTTTCAAATTTTAAGATAAATAAAAAAAGTTAAATGTGCAAGATTTTCCCACTGGTGTACTAGTATACAATATTTTGTAATAACTTAGTACATAAAATTGTATCTATAAAAAGACAAAAATAAAATATTTTAGGAAAAAAAAATCCTTATATAATGTCAACAAAAATTTTTAATTATAAATTTGAGCAAATAAAAGTAGGACACTTTTAAAACTCTGAGAAAAAATTGATTTCGAATAAAAAAAAAAAAAAAAATAAACAAATAAAAATGAAATGCATTAAAATATTATTAAAAATATATTTCATCGATAAAATCCATTGTTTTGTAAGTTATGGCTAAAAACCACTAACCTTTTTAAATTTCTAGGACCTGAAAATGAATGAAGCCTATCATGTTTGAAATGATAAAATATTTATTTTAATTTTCTCATTTCATATGTAAGTTTCATGCATTTTAAATTAAGTCTCAGCTGAATGTATAGTTTTTTTTACAATCTCTAAAAATATCTAAGAATGATAATTTTGCAATTGAGATAGATTTTAAGAGTGAATTTATCAGTTATTATGGTTTTAGTAATCTATTATGCTGGAAGTATCAAATATAGCAATATACGCTACAAAATTTCTGAAAGACTTAATATAAACATGCTGGTTACTGTTTAACCAAACATGCTGTTTGCTATTTAACTAAATTTTTGTATTAAAAATGCTTTTATTTTATATTATTTTATTTGAATATTTGAAAAATTCTTCATGTGGGTATCAATAATTATTTCTTACAACTACTTGATAACAGTTAATAGTAAAATTGACATTTATTACCGATACGCTGAAAAAAATAAAATAAATAAATAATAAAAAAAAAATCTATAGAATGCGACATTTTTAGCTTTAACATTTACAGACTATACTAAAATATTCGGATATATAAAGGGCTACGTTTGAAATTACATTTACGTTTGTGTTAAACGTTTCATAACAATCTCAAACAATATTTAAGACTAATTGTGAATTCAGTTAATCTATTTGTCTGTCTTTCTGTCATCATGTCTCCCTAGAAACACATCTTCTCCGATAAGCATCCTCAGGATGTCCCGTGGAAGAAAGGGGAATCCTATAGATCTCCTCAGGATGGAGCCGCGATAGCCCAGTCGGTAGAGCGCCGGTCTCGTAACTGGAAGATTGCGGGTTCGGTACTCAAGCCGGCCAAAGACCGTCGTGTACACTAATGGTGGCTGGTGCACGTTAAATCTGTCGTGGCCGCAAATGTCCTCCATGTTCCCATAAAAAATTATTCCTTTGGGGGTCACTGAAGCGGGAGAGCCATCCCTTCCTTGGAGGATCAAAATTGTGACGGCCTGTCTCCGGACCACCTCTAGGGGTGTGTCCCAGACAGTCGCCAATTGCCCATCTGCGCAGCACTAGTGCGATGTAAAATCCATCCATCTATCCTCCTCAGGATGTTCTGTGGACAAATGTGCTACTGTCCGTTGTGTTATCAGTTAATGACCCTCTTCACTTACCGTCGCCGGAAGCCCGAGGCAATGTTATTCAATGGGGAAATTTTATTTGCAAATAACTTATTAACTAATACATATTTTTAAATTTTGTTTTCACATTCAGAAAATTTCCAACTGTTAAATTGACGGGCCTTCTTTAAAAATGTATTTTTTTAATTTTTAATATTTTATTTTGAAATTGCAAAATAAAAAAAAATTCACATATTGAAAATTCGTATTTTGCAGCTTCAAAATAAAATAAAAAAAATAAAAAAATAATAATTTATTAAAAAAGGTCCGTCAATTTAACAGCTGGGAATTTTCAGAATGTGAAAGCAGAATTTAAAAATATGAATTAGTTAATATGTTATTAGTAAAGAAAAAAATCCCATAGAATAACATTAGCTTCGGCTTCCGGCGGCGGTGAGTGAAGCGGGCTCTTAAGCAAAGAACATTAAAAGTTACACAATGAAACGAGTAATTCCGTTTGAAAGTGTTAATAATCTATGCATATGGCATGAGTTTTCATTCTTGTTTTAAAACTGCATCAATTTTTAGTTTCTACCTAGTTCAAATTTTTATTGATAATATATTTCTTATGATTATTAGGATGGAGGACTATTAGTTTCAATCTGGAGTTTTTTTAAACCAGTTTTGTGTAACAGTAAAATAAATTAGAAATACCAGTCTTATCGTTACAAATTCAGTACCAAATTAAAGGGGCAATCTTTCTGAATCCAGAGGGGCAAAGAGTTTTTCGACACGACAATTAGATTTTTTAAAATTAATTAAAGTAGGAAATTTATGTGGCAACACTTTACGGTCAAAATTTTTACGGTAAAAAAATGAGATAAAAAATAAATTAAAAATTAAAATTAAAAAAATAAAATTAAAATTAAAAAATAAACATAAAAATTTTGCAGGTTAAAATTAGTAGTCCTCCATAGTAAACTAAATTCTATCTTTGACAGAAATGTATTTATTTTTATTTTATATTTAATCAGATTTTTCAATATGCATAAAAGATGATGGAGCCTCAGCTGCTACATTAAAGTGCAGATACCTGAAGGATTTCCAACAAACGCAGAACGAAGATGGATCTTCAAACAATCCGAACTTTAAATGTTGTGCAAACGAAGATAAACAAGGCAGCTATCACACGAGCTCGGAATATATTGACACCACGATCGAGTATAACTGTGAAAAAATACGCATTACAAGGTTTATGACCAGCAGCTAATCTCCCAGAAAATAACTAGGATTACCAAGAAAATTTCATTGTGCTAGATTGATGGAAAATTGTATCAAATTTTTTACTTAAGGATCACCAATTGTCAGATACCTTCCTTTCTCCTTCCCGATGTAATCCAATGGAATTTTTTTTTACTTTATATTATCAGGATATCTCTTTCAAAACCAAAGTTTTGTAATTTTGTTTTTTGAATTCCACTCTTTAAAAGTATCAATTTTTATCTTAGTAAGCATACATATATATATATTTAAATAGATATTACTTTTAGAGATTGAAAATTAGACATAACGAGTTTACATAACGAAAAAAAAATATTTAATGTTTTTTTTTTAATTGCTCACTAAGAAAATTCGACATATTTGAAGACAAAAATTGAAAAAAAAAATCGGTAAACTTAATTTTTGAACGAGATATCCTGATACAAAGCAACAAAAATCCCATTTTATTGCATGGGGAAAGAGAAAGTGAGAGTATCTGATTGCCATGGACCCTTAATGTTACTTTATAAAGCGATAACTGATGAAAAATAAATAAAACAAGCAAAACGTATCTCATCTCTACGTCATATAACTTTAATTAATTCATTATTTATTTATTTTGAAAAATAGTATGTTACTGCCACTCCAAAACATTCGTCTATATTTTGTTATTTAAATTCACACAGTACAAATTAATTATTAAAATTATCATTTATTAACATTATTTTCCCATGATAAATGCAGTCGATTTTCATCCAAAAAAAAAAAAAAAAACAGTCAATGTTGAAAGAAAGTGAATTTTGTGCCTTATAGAGTTCATTTGAGGACATTATATTTTTTGGCTAAAAATGAAAAAGAAAAATTATAACAAATCCAGGGTTGAACCATTCGTTTTAAAGGTCTTTTGGAAAACATTCATATTGAAAATATACTTCACACTGTAAAAAAAAAAAAAAAAAAAAAAAGTTCTGTTTGCTGCCAGAAATGTTCTGTAATTAAAAAAAAAAAATACGTTTTTACAGCGTAATTTTTTCGTAAATTACGCGTTTTTTCTTTAGTTACAGAAAATTTCTGGCAGAAACAGGACTTATTTTTTACAGTGTACCTGTAAAGAAGGGGTACACGGCGGAAAGCTGTGCTCCTGCATACACAAAAAATATTTTCTAGTTGCTAATTCTATCACAAATCTCTCTTCTTTGTTTCATAATGATTTTCTATAATAATAATTCTCATTGGGTATTTATACGAAATTTTATTATGTAACTGCGATATTTAACTTTATGAAAAACGGGATGGCAACACGAATTGTTAGGTAGTTTGTTCCAAAAGTTTATAGGCATTAATTTATGTCAAAATGTAACTCATATAAATTTGTTTAAAATTTTATGCATTAGTTCTGAATCTAGAGCTGCGGACAGATATACACTTTTCAAAAGCAGTTAAATCATGTTCTGAAAAATCTCAAATCCGCAAACAAAAAGTCACGATAAAATAGCGCTGACCAGATAGCTCTAAAACAAAATAAACACAAGATAGTCCCAGAAAAAAACGACTCCGGCCAAATAAGGGCAAAAACATGGCCCTAGGCAAAATAATCCCGACAAAGTACCCTTGAAAAAATAACTCCATGATAAAAAAGTCCCGAAAATACCGCCCCAACGAATTATCCCCAGGAGAAATAGCCCTGTCAAATTAGACTGAGAACAAAATAGACCGTATTGTCGAAACGGTCTATTATAAATTAGATTGTTGTCCAAAAAATCGTTGCCAGGAAATTGTAAAATTGTCCAAATTGAATGGTTCACAAATGAGACCAAATATCGGTATCTCAAAAACGACGCTACCGATTTTCTTCAAATTAGTTACGTTCTATTAATAGCTAAAATTTACAACAATATTGAATTCTTAAATTTATATTTACATTTAAATTCAATATGCTGCTTATGCGCAAATATTTAAATGTGTTTTGTTTAATATAAATTAATTTTTTCAGCACTTATAAAATATTGTTTATCCATAAATGTATATATAATTACGTATATACATATATTTGTCCACATTTGGCATTACCATTAATTAAAAAAATTACGTACACTTTGCTTACAGCTGCAAATGCGTTTAAACATAGGTGTATTATTTCAATTCAGTTGTTAATCACTTTTATTATCTAACTGATAATAAGCTTATGATGTTTGGCTTTACTAACTGGATGCATGTTTTACCAACTCCTTCATGTGAACTGAATTTTTTAACTTTGTTAAAAATTAATATTTGGAAATTTCATTAATTGTTTCTTTGAATCATAATAAATCTGAGCTAAATTTTAAAACGAATTGCAATCACTTTTATGTATGTGTTTACAACGATATTGAATTCTTAAACATATATATATATATATATATATATATATATATATTTAAATATACTTTTTTCTTTTTCAACACATTTTTCAAAAATAAGTATTATTCTGGAACAATAACAAAAAAGTACAAATTTTACTCAGTAAATAAAATAAAATAAAGTAAAACAAAATAAATAAATATGTAAAATTAAAATAAAATTAAAATATATTTGTTCGACAATTTCGTTCCTTATATGGGAAAATAATAATGTGTGTATATTTAAAGAACAAAAATAGTGTGAAATACTCTGAAAGAAAACGAAATTTACTTTATTGTACTTATGGAATCAATTTTCGTTTTATTGCTTTAAAAAGATGGTGATACGTTATACGTTGCTATATCCTTTGAAGTTTCAACTGATATTTGAGAAAGTAAATTACATTACAGTATGGTTGTGTTTTTACTTTACTTTATTATTTTTTATTTATGAAATTTACTTTGAAGTCAAAGCAGTATTACGGAAGTCTAACTTTTTTCCTTTGATTTTCATGCTGATATATACTTATCTAAATCCTGTATATAAATTCTGAAGAAATGGCTTCATATCAGTGTGACAAAAAATAGAATTGTTTTTATTACAGAGAGATTATATATACAGAGTGTAACAAAAAGATGGGAACAATTAAATATCTCAAGATCAAAGAGGAAATGAGTATATATGCGAAGCAATGCTTCGGAACTTGTGACGCATACTTACGTATGCACATAAAAATATTTAATACACATGTTATTGATAAATGAACATATTATAAACAAGTTTTATTTTGGAAACTGCCATGTTTGTGGTTGTACGAAATCATAAAATATGAAAATAAACTGTCTTAAATTGATTAAATAATTTTAATTCAGTTTAACTTTTTGTATAATTTTTTATGTACTTGAACGTTTATACACACTAATGAAAAATTTGAAATTCCTGTGTTTAAAAATTCGTAAAATTCGTGAAGTCTTATTTAAAATATGAAATTCGTTTTCAAGTTTCAACTTTTAAAAGGAATTAAAAGTCTGTTTTAAGTTTCCCATTGTATTACATGTATGGTGAAATCAGGTATTCATGAAAATTTTTGCCCTTGGATTTTTGACCTTTTTTAAGCTTTGAGATGTGAGAAAATTTTAAATCCAAAAATTGTTGTGTTGTCTGTCTGTTCATTAGACAGTTTGTTTGTTTGTTAGTTCATTAGCCTGCTAAGATTACACGTCTAGAACAAATTATCTTAAAAAGGTCGGACCGGTTTTATAATATCACTTATAACTCTGGAAAAATTCCTATTGATTCTCAACATTTAACTCGAGAAATTTCATAGGGTACTTGAAAATTAACGATTTTATTAGCGTGGGAAATTAAGGCTGTATTTGCGCATTAATCCGTTAAGAGGTTACACGCTGTATTATACGAGGTACTACAGGGTGTCCAATAATCGGCTCCCGATTTTAAAATTAAATCAATTAACAAAGATAGGTAGAGGGATGAAACCAACGGCATGTTTATTTTGAAAGCTGTAAAAATCTTTTGCATGAGAATCAAACTTTCTTACACGTACTGTCAAAAGGTGGCGCTGGTGGCAATTCACGTTGCCATTCACGACTCGAATTCATCTTTATCAATTATTTTTAGCATGTTCTGTGCAAATTTTTTTCTTTGTTGCCCAGTTCGAGCTGCAATGGCATGGTGACATTGGATCTTAAGCGGAAACATGCGTAGAATTTTTCTCAGAATTGTATGGGTGCTGATGGGTTCAATCATGATTCTGCTGCATTTCTTTCTTTCTTTCTTTTTTTTTTTTTTTTTATGGATTTTCTTGGATACTTGTGCATACGATTTTTACAGCTTTCAAAATTAACATGACGTTTGTTTCATCCTTCTATTTATCTTCGTTTAGGAGTAATTTAATTTTAAAATCGGGGGCAGACAGTAGGTCCGCTGTATGTACCGTAAAGATGCATGAAAAGTTAAAAATGTTTTTGATACTGGTATGACCATCATTTATGAAAAATCCTTCTTCGTAAACTTCGTATGTCATTGGAAGTTTAGGTGTAGTAGTTTCTTAATGTGGTGGTATAAAGCAAAATTTCGTTTATACATGCACATGCATTCTATGAATTAGATTATTTGTAAAAAAGTAGACTCGCTTTTAAAATATAATTTATAAAATTGAAATAAAAATTACTAAATATAAACATTTTTTTTTTTTTTTTAATTTTCTTAGTTTTTCAAAATTAAAGATTTTCATAACGTGGCAGAATAGGGCGATATTTCACATAAATGTGTAATGTAGGAATTATTCCAGCGTCTTTTAATTATTTGTATTGGTTTATATGAGAGTAGCGTACATATGTTCATGGAATTATAAATATTTCTTCAAAAAAAAAAAAAAAAAAAAAAAAAAAAAAAGTTGAGAAATACCCATTTTTATTTCCATTACCCTACTACCGTACGTAATGGAAGTATTGAATTCGGTTCAAAAATTCGATACCGAGTTTTCACCTTACCTAAGTCTAAAAAAGTAGTTTTTGACAATTATCAGTGTGTGTGTATGTATGTATGTGTGTATGTATATGTGGAATCATCTGGCTATTATATCTCCGAAACTAATAAAGATAGAACTACGAAACTTCAGAATTGATAGAGGTCTGGTGTACAGATGAATTTTCCAATTTTTGATGAAAACTGGAAAACCAGAAGTGGGTCATCGGAAACAGGAAGTGGGACCACAAGTCCGTATCTTAAAAACGGCTCTAACGATTTTCTTCAAAAATGCTATGTAAACATTCTATTAGATGTTCTTTCGAATTATATAGTTGATTTGTTCAGGAAAATTGGTAGGCGTCCAGTATAAGTAGCTGAATTTCAGGATGTCCGATAACATCATTCTATTAAGGTTTTCCTCGTCCAAAATTAACGTTTTATGGACTAGTGCCGGCAAATAGATGTTCAAGCAATTTTTTTTTTTTTTTTTTTTTTAACCACCAATAGGCATTTCGTCAAAGAAAAACATTATTATCATTATTTTTAAAAATTATTTTGTGTTTTGTTATTTATCCTTTTAAATGCCGTCGGTGTATACGCTAGTGGCATTTACAGCATCGATTTCCAAAGAAAAAAATTAAGTAATTTTAACACGAAAACGTACAGCACTTTTTTTTTTAACCTTCAGTAACGTTTTAGGGAAACGCCAAATGAAGGAGCTTTAATTAAAAAATAGGAAAATCAGCCGTTCTCAAAATAAATAAATAAATAATAAAATAAATAAATAAATAAAATAAAAAATAAAAAAAAATAAATTCCATTGATGAAAAAAAAAAAAAGTTGTTGTTTATGAACTTGTACTTGTCCTCGATTTTGTTTCCCTTTGCTTCTTACAGTTCATTTTCCTTTTTCCAAAAAAGAAATTTTGAGAAAGGTTAAAGATTTAGCACAAGTTCGAAAAATTTTTCGAATATCAAAATTATATATTATTAAATTAAAAATTTGATAACTAATCTGTCATGCAAATTTTATTCTAAAGTATTATACGTTAAAAACAAATAAATAAATAAAATACGTAAAATAAATAAATAAATAAATAAAATTAGTCAAAAATTTTCCCCATTAAATTTAATGTTGATGAACACAAACCTATGTGCAAATCCTTTGCGGCATCCATCACGCATAATAATTAAGCCTAAAAATTAGTTTTTAGAATTCCCAGGCGACCGATGGTCCTTTGAAGAGCTCAGAAAATCACGTATAAAAAGCCGAATTATAAACAATAGGAGGACTTTTGCCACGGTTCTCAACTGCTAAACGATTCACGCTGCTCTTCTTTCCGAGATTACGCAGGAGCTAAATCATCTCACGTCTTAGCGAAATGTTGCCGTGGCACGGGCCGCTGGCGCCGATCGAATATCGGCGATCCCTTGGCCAAGTCTCCATTGCCCTCCGTGAAGCCCGATGTGTTACAGTCGGCAGCAAATTTATTGATGCACTAACAATGGTTCCTACTAAGGTGGACACCTAATACTGTTTTGTTAAGTAACTATTTGTCGAGTCATAATCTTAGTCTTATACTTTTTATAAAAAATTAAGTTGATGATAAAAAATAGCGATTGAATAATAATAATAATAATAGTAATAATAAAACATAGAAGTGTGGATGTGTGTTTCAATAATTTTGCTGCCGACTGTTCTTTGGTAAAATAAATATGTTCTGAAAGAATCCATAGTATTTCTTGTGTGCCTGCGACTGTCAACCTCTACAGACATGGCATATATATATGTACATATTTTAATGGTGAAATATGAAAATCTGCAATCCTTTTACTTTTAAAATAATTTATTGGTTGCAGAGAATGCTTTTAAAGTTTCCGAAACATCACTTGGTAAGGTCACCTCACTGAGATAATTTTGTAGCCTTAAAATGCAAAATTTGAATTATTTATGTCACAAAAGATAACCATAAAATACCGCTTTTTTGTGCGTATGAGAGATGCAATTCGATTTCGTTTTTACTTTAACCCACTGAGTGTCTTCTTTATGACCTTTAATGTTGGTTTTACTACATGCTTTTTAAATGTCCGAAAACAATAGTTATTACTTTTTTCTATATTCAATAGAAGAAAGTATTTGATTCGTAAAAATTTTCGACTTCGGGTTTTTGATGGATTTACACGTTTTGAGAGCTGTAGAACATGATTTTACCATTTTAAGAACATGTCTGTCTGTCAGTCTGTGTGTGTGTGACAAAATTTTGTGGCAATTGTATCTCAGGAACTAATGTACAGAATTTCATACAAATTGGTATGTAGTTGCACCTTGACATAAATTAGTGCCGATCAACTTTTGGTAAACATTGTCTTACAGGTTGCGTTGCCATCCCGCTTTTTCTAAATTTTTAATATGGTGATATAGGACAAAATTTTGTATAAATATGCATAAAGAGAATTATTTTTTAGCAATCATTATGAAATTTACAAGAATTAATTATAATAGAGATATTCAACTGGGAAAATTTTTTTGTATGTGTAGGAGCCTCGCCACTCCCCCTGGTGGAATGTCCCCCCTCGAGGGCAGTAAATTTTCATGATGGGTATCTTTCAAAAGAGCTCGCCAATACCTTTAAAACGAATGGTTGAACCATCGATCTGAAATAATGACTTTTTTTGGATATTTAGTGTTATACTACTTCTCTAATATGGAAATCGTCTGCATTATCATGGAAGATATATATATTTTTAATAATAATTTAAATAAATTATTTTTACTGAGTGAATTTGTATAGGATAATATAGAAGAAAGTCATGTGGTGGCCAGAACATACTAGTTTTAATTTGAAATTAAGAAAATGACAACGGAAGTCAAGATAAACCTCATAACTATTATAATGAGACTATCATACTTTAAAAACAAGCTAAGAATTGGTCCGTGTACAGAAAAATACATATCAGCCGCTCGGACAGTTAAATGGAGGATAGACAATAATAATACTTATGACATTTATCACGCTACTAAATTTCAATAATCTAAAGCGTAATCGTCGTCTTAATATTTTATTTAAATAACTTTGAAATATGGTTTTGGCATTGACCAATAAAGGTATGAAAAATTCCACCACCAAATACATACATACATAAATAATAAATAAATAAATAAATAAAATAATTTAATAAATTCATTTCTTGTTAAAGTGTTTTTGTTCGTCTATAATAATAAATGGAAAGGTTTGTCTGTCTGTCTGTCTGTCTGTCAGTCTGTTCTTTTATACGTTCAGTACCTATTGAACGCAGAAATACAAGAATTGACATACGGATGCTCTGGAGCCTTTCCGAGGTCCTCCTCAAAACAGAATTTAAAAATTTTAATTAGTTGTGGAGATATTAATTAAAATGTAGAACCATGCCTAATCAGAGCGCGATCTCAATGACTGAGAATTCACCGCGATTACATAAAAATAGATATTTTAACGGAGTTAAAAGCAGAAAAAGTGGAAAATAAATTAGAAATATTAGTCCGATCGTTACGAATTTGGTACCAAATGAAAGAGGAAAGCTTTCTGAATCTAAGAGTGCAAGCGGCTTATCGGTACAACAATTAGATTTTTTAAAATTAACTAAAGTATGAATTTTTTGTCGCAACATCATTTCAAACGCCAGACTACTGTCTGAGATGAAAAGGGAAATGATTGTAACCGATTAAGATGTCACATGTTTTATAGCAGGGAGAAAAATTGCAATTTTCAATTTTTTTCAAATTTTCATTCACGTTACATTTTAATTAATATTCGGCCTAGACAGCATATTATAAAGCTACTGTTCAATTTTCATGAAAATATCTGGATAAACAAAAAAATTTACATTTTTATTGAGAATTATATTTATCACGACTCATGTGATCAAAACACAATGTAAGATTAAGTTTTGTATTATATTTTGCACTATTTTAAATTGAGATATGCCGTTGAAATTTCGTAATATTTGCTTTTAACGCCCGATAATTCGATTGTGAATATTTTTGAAAGTGTAGAATTATTAGGAAGGGCTTGAGGAAGGGGGGAGGGAAGGGAGGGGCAGAAGAAAAAGAGTTACAGAGTTTGGAATTGGTATTATTAGATTTGAAGGCAAGATAAATCGATGGAGGATATTTTCAAGTGTAAAATTATTAGAAGGGACGGAAAGGGGGGGGGCAAAAATGTATAAAAGGAACGGTTGTTTCTGAGAAAACAACGGAAAACCCAGAACGCCTTTATTCTTTTATATTTTGCAGAGTTTCGAATTCTGATACTTTTTTCACATTTCATACTATGGATTTTTAACAGTATTTAGCCCGGAATTACGCAAGTGTCGGAGAAAACCACGAAAAAGTCAGACATAAATCGTTTTATAATAGTGTTTATATCATTTTTCTATCTCAGCTTCTAATTAGCATAATTCCAAAAGTAATATATCATTTTAAAACTTATTTGAATTGAATTTCAAGAGCAGACGCCACAAATTTTTGTCACATTCCATTAGCCGACTACCGTAAGTAATGGAATTCGAGATTTCACGTGATTTACACGTTTTGAGGTGTCCTAATTAGGTTTTCTTTTGTATCTCAGTTACTGATAAAAATAATTTTATAAGTAATATATCATTTGAAAGCTTTGTTGATTTGGAATTGAACAGTAGATTGCAGAATTTTCTACCGCCAGATGGCACTGTAATATTTTAAAATTTCAATATTTCAAATTCTAATTATGATTAAATTATTTTTAATGCATCATTCGAAAGATATTTTAAAGTACTTTTATATTATCGAAAGTGAAATTCGAGTTTTCACCCGATTTACACGTTTTGAGGTTTCCTGATTAGGTTTTCTTTTGTATCTCAGCTACTAATTAAAATAATTTCATAAGTTATACATCATTTGGAAGCTTTGTTGATTTGGAATCGAACAGTAGATTACACAAGTTTCTACCGCCAGATGGCGCTGTAATATTTTAAAATTTCAATATTTCAAATTCTAATTATGATTAAATTGTTTTTAATACATCATTCGAAGGATTTTTTAAAGTTCTATTATATTATCGAAAGTGAAATTCGAGATTTCACCTGATTTACATGTTTTGAGGTTTCCTGATTAGGTTTTCTTTTGTATCTCAGCTACTAATTAAAATAATTTCATGAGTAATACATCATTTGAAAGCTTTGTTGATCTGGAATGGAACAATAGATTACAGAAATTTCTAGCGCCAGATGGCGCTGTAATATTTTAAAATTTTAATATTTCAAATTCTAATTATGATTAATTTATTTCTAATACATCATTCGAAAGATATTTTAAAGTTCTTTAATATTATCGAAAGTGGAATTCGAGATTTCACCTGATTTACAATTTTAAGGTGTCCTGATTAGGTTTTCTTTTGCATCTCAGCTAATTGAGTTTGACCGTTCAAAATTGGTATATGTAGGTTAATTAGAAGGGGCTGGAAGGGTGGGGAAGGAATAGGTGCGCGCAGCGCGCACGAGACTGCGCTGCCGAAGGCAGTGGGGACCCGGTCCGACTTTTTACCTGATGTGAAATGATTTTTTTTTTATTTTCTTTTCTTAAGAATAAAAGTCTGATTTCAGAAGGAATGTGTGCGCGCACCGCACGTATATCTTAACACGTGCGCGCGCAGCGCGCATAGGACCCGGTGCGCGTTTTTACCCGATGATAAAGGATTTTTTTTTTAATTTTTTTTTCTTAATGATAAAAATTTGAGTTGAGAAAGAATATGCGTGCACAGCGCACGCATCCTCACACGTGCGCGCACAGCGCGCATGGGTCTGCGCTGCCGAAGGCAGTGGGGTCCCGGTGCGAGTTTTTATCCGATGCTAAATGATATTTTTCTTTAATTCCTTTTCTTAAGAATGAAAGTTTATGAGTAATAACATGGAATTTTGAGAAATCATAAGGATGGTGAAGGAATACGCGCGCGCAGCGCACGGGTCTACGCTGCCGAAGGCAGTGGGGACTGTTGGCCTGGTAATATATTTAATCTTATCACTTTGTGCAATTTGCATATACAGTTGATGTATATAAAATGTATAAACTTATTTAATTTATATGGATTGAAAGTATAAAAGGTATCAAGTCTAAAGTTTAAGTTAAACATGTTATTAAAAGAAAATATTCAGTTAATTTAAGTGAAGTAACTT
This sequence comes from Salticus scenicus, assembly GCA_963930645.1. NCBI lineage: Eukaryota > Metazoa > Arthropoda > Arachnida > Araneae > Salticidae > Salticus > Salticus scenicus. The sequence goes on from OZ005659.1 coordinate 184,151,670, forward strand.
TATTTATTTATTTTCTTTATTAAAAATAAAATATGTTTTTGTTACTTACGGCATTTTAGCTGACAGCTTTATCTGTTCTTTAATTACTAGGAAAATATGTTGTTTTTCTTTAGCTGTGATATCATGTTACACCAGCTTACCGGTAAATGCAAATGACTGTTTACTTTATCACTCACTAGGCGGCATCAAATTTCGCGGATGAAATCATCACGCTAATTCGACGCCACGGTGATTACGTCACTCTAACCACAATCCTCTCTTAATAGTATAAAAGGTGTTGAGGAACGTGGCTAGGGGCGGTTCCGGCTTTTGTTTTACTTTTGCTGTTATGTACTTCATTTTCCGTTTGTTTGTTTTGTGTTAAAGTTCAGCTGTCATGTTATAGTAATAAGATATTGGAGTCTCCGGCAGTTGTTTATAATAAGTAAAAGATTTCATCGTATTAGAAGATGTATTTATAAAATAACAGTTTTATTCTATCTTTATTTTTATATGATAAAAGCTCCATTGTCTAGTGATGAAGATTAACTGCTTATAATATGAATATAGTTTCAAGGCTGTGTACTGGCCATTGTTACAGTCAGAAGTTAATTAAATTAAATATGTTTATTTATCTATTTCCTTGTTTAATTTAAAAGTTTATATATATATATATATATTTTTTTTTTGTTTTATATCAATAAATTTATATTTCGTTTTTAAAACCTTCTCTGTTTTATTTACAAGTTTAGTTACAACTCATATTTTATTTTAAAAGAGAAAGCATTTAAACCAAAACGGTTCCCTGCATATAACTCTGCTAATCTGTCAATATATATTTAAGTTTATTTTTTATTTACTTTTGTGCTTTCAATAAAAGATTGGATGCTCAGTTAAAACCCACATCCAATATCAACATCTTTAAAGGTTATGGGCGATAGTAATTATATAAAGTAAATAAATCATTCCTAAACTTGTTTTTCTTTTCCTTTTATCATTAATAAGACCATCTGTTTTGATCTGTAAAAGAGAGGGAAAGAATCTTTGATTAACTTGTTTATCAGTTCTGAAGCCGGTGAAAGTAGGTCAGTGTGTTAAGTGATAACTGTTCCTCTTCTCTACTCCCGGTGTATGAAAGGAGGTCATTGAACTCTGTCTGCTTTATTAAATGAGGGTTTTCTTTCTGTTAGATATTTAATGTTATGACATCCCTTTTAGTGTGTATTAGATAATTTTAGACGGGGGGGCTGTCAGTTTAATTAGTTTTTTTTTATTAATAAGTAGTTTATGTTCTATTTATAGATATATATTTAATAGAACTTTAAGTTTTTTTTAGAAATTGTCAGGAATAGGAATTTTTTTTCCAATTTGACATTTCTATTGATTTTTTTTTCCCCTTATTGAATTAAATTAGAAAAAAAAATTAAAAACTTCTGACTATGGCCAGTAATTATACTATTGAAAAATTAGCTGAATCAAATTATGAGAGCTGGAGAAATGATATGAAATATGTGTTGATGGAAAAGCAAGTATGGGAAATTGTTGATGGTTCTGACCCTAAACCTATTCAACTTCCAGACAAGCCTGATGATCCTCTCTATTTAAGCAGTTTGAAGAAATGGAAGCTAAAAGCTAATACTGCTTTATCCTTAATATATTTAAACATTTCTGAGCAGTTCCGTAAAATTATAGAAAATATTGATGATGTGAATGAAGCCTGGAACAAATTGAAATCTTTCTATCAGCCCGACTCCAGAGCCTACCACATAACTGTATTTAGTGAGTTATGTGCTACAAAAATTAAAGATAAGGAATCCATTAAAATTTTCGCTGCTAGATTATCTCGAACTTTTCAAAAATTGAAAGCTCTGGACAAGAATTTTGATGAAAAATACCTGTGCTTCCAGCTTATAAGATTTTTACCTGAAAAATATAATTCCATCGTGCAGATTATTTTGAGAAGTGAAGATGTAAATTTTAACTACAAGTCAATACTAGAGGCACTTAGTGCTGAAGAAAGCCGCATTTTTTTGAAAGAGGCAGACTCTGGTGTTGATAGCATTACACTTTCTGCAGTACAAGCATCTAGTTCCAGTGTTTCTAAAGTTTGTTTTAAGTGTAACAAGCCTGGACACTATGCCAATAAATGCTGGAGGAAGCCAGGAAAACAGGAGTCCACCACACGTACCTGCCCAGTCTACTCATACCCTTCTGAGTCCAGTTCCGACACTGACACCACTCCATTCAAGCCCAGATTCCGAAGATCCAGGAGACAGACACAGTCCAGACGGAGACCATCCCGTGACTCTTCTAGACAGCGACGTCCATCTCCCTATCCTGGTAGAGGCAGACGACAGCGACAGAGTCCCCAACGACGACGACCTGAGTCATCCTCATCGTTTCAACCAAACTGTAAGTCTTTTACAAACTATTTTATTTCCTGTAATTACTTAAACGAGTCTGACTTAGTGGAAGAATTCATTTTCGATACGGCGGCAAGTCATCATTTTTGTAAAGACAAGAACTTTTTTTATGAACTTAATCCTGTGTCTGATACTAATATGAATGTAGCTGTAGATGGTGTTAACTTTCCAATTGAGGGAATAGGATCTATCAAACTTAGGTTTGGATTGAGGTGTATAAATTTAATTAATGTAATGTATTCATCTAAGTTAAGGCGTAACTTGATATCGGGTCCTAAATTTGACCTTGCTGGGGCAGAATTTGTTGGTGGAGATGGCTGTGTAAAAATTTATGAATATGGTAAATTATTGTTTAAAGCTGTTTTAAAAAATGGTATTTATGTTGTCACTCCTAAAGTTTTAAATGGTCCACAAAAGAAAGTTTCTTTCTCTGCGTCGACTAGTGTAGATAAAAATGTGGAACTCTGGCATAGGAGGTTTGCCCACATTAGTCCTTCAACTTTGGTAAAAACTTGTGATAAAGTGAGGGGTTTCAAGTATAAATCAGATTTTAATTGTAAAGATTTTAAATGTGAAAATTGTATATTGAATAAATACAGGCGTGTATCCTTTAGTTCCATTCAACAAATAAGGTCCAGAAAACCATTACTGTATGCAGACTTGTGGGGGCCTTATAGTGTAAAAGGTAGAAATGGTGAAAGGTATTATTTAACTATTATTGACGACTTCAGTAGGAAAGTAGCTTTGTACCCTTTAAAAGAGAAATCTGAAGTGTTTGAAAAGGTGAAGCACCACATTCTACGAGCTGAAAATTTTCTTGGTCTAAAGGTAAAGGCTTTCCGTTCTGACAATGGAAGCGAATTTCTAAATAGTTTACTTGAAAAGTTCTTTACTGAAAAGGGTATTGCTCATGAGGTGACGAATACCTATACTCCAGAACAGAACGGAGTCTGTGAAAGGTATAATCAAACCGTCACTGGTGCTGCTCGAACAATGTTAAGTGAGTCTGGTTTACCTGTTAGTTTTTGGCCCGATGCCATGTTGCATTTCACTTATACATGGAATCGTGTGTGCCATGGCAAACTAGATAAGACTCCTTTCGAATTGTTTGGTGGGACTAAACCGTCTGTTAAACACTTAAAACCTTTTGGCATAACTGCATATGTAGGAATCCCGAGGCAACTTCGTAAAAAGCTTGAACCACGTGCTAGTAAAGGTTTTCTCATAGGCTATGCTTTCAGAACAAAAGGTTATCGCATTTGGTTTCCGAATGAGAATAAAGTCGTTGAAACAATAAATGTGTCTTTCGATGAGGAAAATTTTTATAAAGGTGCGCCTGATGGAGCAGTGCTGGGCCCTGATTTACAATCTAAGTCTGTTGTCCCTATAGGCCATGACGACTCTCTTAGTGAGGACGAGGAGGATGATGATGATAGTAATAGTGATAGTTCTCAGTCCCCTGTTGATCGAGTGAGGCCTTCTACTAGTAGGGATGTGACATCTTCATCGGATGATGAAAGCGATGGTGATGCAGGTTTAAAAGTTGTAAATTGGATTAGAAAGCCAGTGTTAAGGCGTGATGGGTCACGCACTGATATCTATTATTTTGAAGAAGGAAAAACTTTAAGGTTGAGATCACTTGGAGATGTAAAACAGTATTGTGCAAAACATAGAATTTTGTTTAATCCTGATATTTTTAATTTTACTGGTAGTAATACTTACAGAGGAATAGTAACAGGTGCTCGAGGTACTACTTCAAGTAATAGTGATGATGAAATAGATGCTAGTTTTAATGTTTCTAGTTGACTAGATCATGTTGTAATTCCTCGAACTTTTAACCAAGCTGTAAAATCTGATCAACGTACTGAATGGCAAAAGGCTATGGAAACTGAAATGAAAGTCATGTATGATCGTAGTGTTTGGCACCTTGAAAGTTTACCCCCAAATACAACACCAATAGGTTGTAGGTGGGTATACACTGTGAAAAGAAATGACAAGGGAAAAATTGTACGTTTTAAGGCCAGGTTAGTCGCACAGGGATTTAAACAAGTAAAAGGTGAAAGCTTTGATGAAACTTTCAGCCCTGTAGTAGACTTTGGCGTTATTCGTTTCTTCTTTTCTTTTCTAGTATCTTTACAAGGTTGGTCACATACACAATGTGATGTTACAGGTGCATACTTATATGCCCCACTTGATGAAAACATCTACAAGACTCAGCCACCAGGTTTTGTAATACCAGGATCTGAAAATAAATATTGTAAGTTAGACCGTGCTCTTTATGGCTTACACCAGAGCGGTCGGCAATGGTATTACGAAATGAATAATGTTTTAGTTGAAATTGGTTTTACTAAATTTGCTTGGTGTAATTGTACATATGTTTTTGATAATAATATTGTATTAGTTTTATATGTTGACGATTTTGTTGTTTTTGGCAAGAACCAAAGTTTAATAGATAAAGTTTTATCTCTCCTAAGAAAACGTTTTGATATTACAGTTCTGGGGTGTACCAGGAAACTTCTAGGAGTAGAATTTGAGGAAGAAAAGGGAAATCTGTTAATTCACCAAAATACCTATATTAGTGAAGTGTATGAAAGATTTCAGAAATTTAAAATCCCTATTTGTTCTTTGCCAATTAGTAAAGGTACTGTGTATAGTAAACAATCTTGTCCAAAAACAGAATCTGAAATTAAGGATATGTCAGTTTATCCATATCGGAGTGTTCTTGGATGTCTTTCATTCCTAGCAAATAGAACACGTCCAGATATTGCGTATGCAGTAAATATTCTAAGCCAGTTCCAAAGCAACCCAGGTTTAGCTCATTGGGATGGATTGTTGAAATTACTTGGTTATGTTGTGCATACAAAAGAACTGAAATTAAATCTATCTTGTAATAAACCACATCTTATTGCATTTTCTGATGCAGATTTTGCATCAAATCGAGACGATAGGACATCACTTGGTGGCCAGTTAATTTTTCTTGGCAATTCCCCCATTAGTTGGAGAACCTTTAAAGAAAAATGTGTAAGTCTCTCAACAATGGAGGCGGAATTTATTGCTATGACTGAGGCCACTAGAATACTTTTATGGTTTGATGAAATTCTAAGTGAATGTTACAATTTTAAATTAATTTCTGGTAATAAGTTAAAACCTGTTTTATATGTAGATAATATTGCTACAATAGATTTTACAAAATCTCCTATTGAGAATTATAGATCAAAGCATATTGATGTGAAATTATTTTTTGTAAGGGACTTAGTGTTTCAAAATAAATTTAAACTTAGTTTTATTAGAAGTAAGGATAATGTTGCAGATCCTTTTACCAAGCCACTCACTAAACAGCAACTGCAACAATTTATTTGTCAAATATTTTTAAAATGAATTATGTAAAATTATATTAGTAAAACTCCTTTTTGAAATGTCTTGAACATTGTTTTAGACATATTTCTTGTTGGGCACATTGTTTTATATGCTTATGTATATATATATTATGAAAATTGCATCTTATATTTTTTATTAGTATTGCACAGTGTTTTATATTGTAATGCACCTTGTTTTATAAAAGTATATTTATAATATGAATTCATGTGATATTTAATTATTCTGTTATTGTATCTTTATACTTAAGCAAATTAATTCCCGTCAGAGGGTGGTTAATGCCACTCGCAGGGTCACTCACAGTTGGTTAGAGCAGCTCCAAGAAGCGACTCGCAGGAGTGCAAATGTAATTGCCAGATAACCTCCATGGGATAGTGCCCACCGTGTGGTTATTGCCATCTTATGGCCTTTTTGCGGGCATGTTAAGTATTATATTTTTGTAAGTCCCTGTTTTATTATGTTGATAATGGAAATGCCACTATGTCCCGCTTATAGTATAAAGTTTTTTTTCTCTCTTTAAAAATGTTAACTTAAAGTAATCTTTAAACTCATGTTTGTCACTTGTCTGTGATGTCTAATACTTCTGAATTACTGTATTGTATTGTAGTTATACTCTTTATAATAGAAATTGACGTAATTTGCATTGTATTTATATATTCTTTTCTGTATTGCAGGTACATATGTAGTTTATGTGTACATGGAGTGAGAATGGGGGCCCCCGTACAATAGTTGAAGAATAAGTGTGTAGTATGATAGTGAGGAATGTGTTATTTGATTTTTAGGTTAATTTTCTGTTGTTGCGTCTGTACCTGTAATTTAAAGACTGTGAAGAACCTTTGTCAAGAAATATATGATAAATTATCCACTAGTTTATTGTTTTCTGTTAACCTTATTATTGAAATCATTGTATGTATCTTCTTTTCTTGTAATAGACTAATGGAGTTTGTTAATTTTACAGTTGACTAATTAATTTGGAGTGTGTATTGGTAAGGATAAAAGTAGATTAAATTAGTGATGGAATTGGGTTGATGAATTTTAAAGAAGACTTGCTGTGTCATTTATAGATATGGTTTTTTTTATCCATGTGGATACTGCTAGTGGAGTTAACTAGTTTTTTTTTCCTCTCTTTTTCACCCAAAGTGATAAGAGGGGGGGCCATGTTGGCCTGGTAATATATTTAATCTTATCACTTTGTGCAATTTGCATATACAGTTGATATATATAAAATGTATAAACTTATTTAATTTATATGGATTGAAAGTATAAAAGGTATCAAGTCTAAAGTTTAAGTTAAACATGTTATTAAAAGAAAATATTCAGTTAATTTAAGTGAAGTAACTTTATTTATTTATTTTCTTTATTAAAAATAAAATATGTTTTTGTTACTTACGGCATTTTAGCTGACAGCTTTATCTGTTCTTTAATTACTAGGAAAATATGTTGTTTTTCTTTAGCTGTGATATCATGTTACACCAGCTTACCGGTAAATGCAAATGACTGTTTACTTTATCACTCACTAGGCGGCATCAAATTTCGCGGATGAAATCATCACGCTAATTCGACGCCACGGTGATTACGTCACTCTAACCACAATCCTCTCTTAATAGTATAAAAGGTGTTGAGGAACGTGGCTAGGGGCGGTTCCGGCTTTTGTTTTACTTTTGCTGTTATGTACTTCATTTTCCGTTTGTTTGTTTTGTGTTAAAGTTCAGCTGTCATGTTATAGTAATAAGATATTGGAGTCTCCGGCAGTTGTTTATAATAAGTAAAAGATTTCATCGTATTAGAAGATGTATTTATAAAATAACAGTTTTATTCTATCTTTATTTTTATATGATAAAAGCTCCATTGTCTAGTGATGAAGATTAACTGCTTATAATATGAATATAGTTTCAAGGCTGTGTACTGGCCATTGTTACAGTCAGAAGTTAATTAAATTAAATATGTTTATTTATCTATTTCCTTGTTTAATTTAAAAGTTTATATATATATATTTTTTTTTTTTTTTGTTTTTGTTTTATATCAATAAATTTATATTTCGTTTTTAAAACCTTCTCTGTTTTATTTACAAGTTTAGTTACAACTCATATTTTATTTTAAAAGAGAAAGCATTTAAACCAAAACGGTTCCCTGCATATAACTCTGCTAATCTGTCAATATATATTTAAGTTTATTTTTTATTTACTTTTGTGCTTTCAATAAAAGATTGGATGCTCAGTTAAAACCCGCATCCAATATCAACAGGGACCCGGTGCGACATTTTTCCCGATCAGAATTTGTTTTTTCTTTTTTTATCCCATGATAAAAATTAATGCAATTTTGAGAGTTCATTAATTATTGTGATTCATTTAAAAATAGTGACCAGCGAAGCGGGCGTAGCCTGCTAGTCTAAAATATAAGAAATTGCTGTAACGGCCATGTATATCAACACCATTTAGGTTATAATATTTTTCTTTTGAATTTTCTTAAAAAAAAAAAAAAAAAAAAAAAAAAAAAAAGCTCAGAAAGAAACATACAAATAAAGTTAGAGTAGAACTCATATGTTCAATACATTACAACATTACAACCAGGTTTTTTTTTTTTTTTTTTTTTTTTCATAGACAGCTAAGGTAATAGCAAGTACAATGTTTGTGGTTTATTGAAAAAAAATTTTCTTTTCAGTTATGGGACACTTTAAACAATTATGCAGATTATTATCTATCTGCATATCGCCGTTTTTTAACTTTCAATCCTCACTAATTCATTTCCTGATTGAGTAGACAAAGTGACTAAATATGTCAAGGTGAATAAAAAATAATATCTATTCTAATACTGTACTTTAGAAGTCTAAGTTAAATTACGATAGGAAAATATATCTTATACAACGAAGTTCTTTCACTGAAACTGCTTAGTGTTTACAAATGAGGACTGGCTGTAATTTCAAAACTAAAATAAGAATTGACTTAATTTAACATTCTTTACTCAGTAGTCCATATTTATTTACATTTGAAATATTCACCAAAATATGTTCAGCAGATTTAATCTAGGTATTAAAGAGTTAATAATATATCCCATTGCATTCACCGTCAACTAAGCAACACAGCCACTTATATGCATAAGACATCAATGAACGTTAAAAAAAAAAAAAAAAAAAAAAAAAAAAAAAAAAATCCATTAAACTTCTGTAAATATCCTACTAATATCGATTAACATGACAAATATTCCTCTTTTTCACATCCATAAGATGTCTGTTAAATATCCGATAAATCTCCAAATCTCCAATAATTGGGTTTGTTGAATCTAATAGATATTGAAAATATCTAAATCTTGTTTTGATTTAACGTGTCGCATCTATTAGACATTGAAAACAGCATGTCAAAATTTCGCCCATATTTAAACATCCAATAGATATCTATAATTACTTCAAGACATCCAAGAACTTTTGAAAGATATTTTGTACCTTTTATGGATCACTGGATGTAATTTAAATGTCTAATGGATGTAAGTAACTGTGTGGGAATAACCTGAAAAAATAAAATAATCTTGAAAAAATAAAACTCATGCATTTGGTTTTGATTAAAATGAAAGTTAATTAAATAATGAATAACTCAAGACATGTGGAGAGTTGTATTTATTTTGTCAAAATCAGAAATATTTTAACTGTCTATTTTTACATAAAATTTGTATTGGATTGCTAAACAGTTAGATTTGCAGAATTTTTTAAAAATTATATTCTTAAGCATTTTTTTTTTCATTTAATGATAAAATAAATTTCTTCTGTTGAGATATTTAATGATTTCTCTCTCATGTTAAAATTGTTTGTCTTATTTAGGCACACCTGCTCCACGAAATTTCGAGATTGCTTTTATACAGATTTTCTTAAAATTAATTTCTATATAAATATAAAACATTTCCTTTATTCAAGCTCAGCATGTTTCTACAAATGAAAAAGCTTCGTTGAGATTTCAAAAGTTATATCTTTGTTCTTTTACTTTTCACGTTTTTTCTTAAATATTTTTGCATTTTCTGAGGATTGTTCTACTTTTTTTTTTATTGTCGCAGTTACGTGATTCCAGTTGCAAAGACTTAAATATTTATACAATTTTTATTCAAATTATATTTTTAAGACCAAAACCAAAACGTTTAATCTGTCGAAAATATCTATATATTAATTTATAACATGTTTTTGTCTGTCTCCACTATATTGAAAGAACTACTTGGTGTAAAAATTTGGTTGAGGTGTCTAAAAAAAGGTCTTGGTCTGTAGATGTGCTCTGAGAAGAGAAAAATAAAAAAAAGTCGAACGGTTTCCCCCCGGGGGGGAAACCATTTCTCCCTCGGGTGAAACGGGTGGGAAACCGTTTCCCACCCGTTTGGGTTAAAAACACGTTTACGAGCTTAACTAAGCTTCAAATTACTTCACGGTGAAGAAATTGTACATATGGGGACTAGACTCGAATATTAAAATCAATATCTGCGAATTTGGAATTTTCGATTTTAAAGGGGGGAAAAAGGGGGAAAGTAGATTTGGAGGGGAGGGGAAAGGGGGAAATTAGTTTGAGAGGAAAATCCGTTCTAGACCCACACATGTAGCACCTCATTTTAAAGGTCTTGAAATTTCATGTCGATTGGGGATGTTTGTATACAGCATAGTGCGACCTCTGGTGGTGAAAAATGGAACTAAGTGATTTTGCTGTAGACCATATCATGTTGCACCTTATTTTAAAGGTCTTGGTATTTCCTGACGGTTGGTGATCTTCGTACAGAACACACTGTGCCCCCTGGTGGTGGAAAGTGCAACTAAAGGATTTTGCAGTTGACACCACCATGTGACACTTTATTTGTAAGGTCTTGGCAATTCAAGGCGATTGTTGATAGAGTTCTTGAAATTTCATGTTGATTGGGGATGTTTGTATACAATATAGTGCGCCCCCTGGTGGTTAAAAATGGAACTAGGTGATTTTGCAGTAGACCCTATCATGTTACAACTTATTTTAAAGGTCTTGATATTTCCTGACCGTCGGTGTTCATGTATAGAATACGCTGTGCCCCCTGGCGGTGGAAAGTGTAACTAAAGAATTTTGCAGTTGACACCTCCATGTGACACCTTATTTGAAAGGTCTTGGAAATTCAAGGCTATTGGTGATGTTCGTGTACAACATACTGCGCTCCCTGGTGGAGGAAAGTGGATTTTGCAGCGCGTGCGTAGCATGCCTGCTATACGGTGCCGCTGCCACAGGCAGCGGTAACACGAGTCAGAGGTTGTTCGGTTCAAGGTTAATTTTTGAGAATTTTTCCATGTTATTAGCGGCCTGCATATACGTGCCGCAGGCAGTGGGTCACGAACCCGAGTTCCGTTCTGTTTGAGGTAATTTTTTTTTTTTTTTGTTACAGATGATTATTTATTTTGTGATGTTTTCATTTAAAAATAGAAATTCAAAGAAAATCGAGTTAAAGATATAAAACCATACAAATTTAAGGTTCATTTAAGGTTATTATCAAGGGCCCGGGCATTGCCAGGCGGGTTCGTTCGGTTCCAGGTTAATTTTTGGGAATTTTTTTTATGTTGTTAGCTGCCCGCGTATGCACTGCCGCAGGCACTGGGGTCACAAGGCAGAGTTTCGTTCGGTTCGAGGTAATTATTTTTTGTTGCAGCTGATTATTTTTTTTCGCAATGCTTTTGTTTAAAAATAGAATTTCAAACAAATTCGAGTCAAAGATATAAAATCTAACAAATTTAAGGTTTATTTAAGGTTATTATCACGGGCCCAGGCATTGCCGGGCTGGTTCGTTCGGTTCCAGGTTAATTTTTGGGAAATTTTTTTATGTTGTTAGCGCCGTGTATGCGCTGCTGCAAGCACCGAGGTCACATGGCAGAGTTTCGTTCGGATCGAGGTCATTGTTTTGTTACAGATGATTATTTTTTTCGTGATGCTTTCATTTAAAAACAGAAATTCAAACAAAATCGAGTTAAAGGTATGAAATAATACAAATTTAAGGTTCATTTAAGGTATCATGGGCCCGGGCAACGCCGGACGGGTCAGCTAACATATAGTCTTAGTATTAAACGAAATAGAAAATAAAAGATAGCATCTGTTTATTTGAAGTCAGTTTGACGTCACATTGAGAGTACTTTGTAGAAAGTGATGCCATACATAGTATTTCGATTTATAAGCATTTTTCCGACTTTCTTTTTTTAAGTGAAATGTCGTAAATTATATTAGAAGTTTTAACATGAAATACATTTAAATAATGATGCAACGGTTTTTGAAACATTACGATCAATAAAGCGATCGTCGAATTCGACGGGTTCCAGCTAGTATTATAAATTTTTAAAGACATTTCTTTTTTTTAGTTAAATATTTTTCATTTATTTCTATTTTCTCACTGTTTCATTAATACAATTGCAACACCTTAAACCTGCATATTTTTTTTCTAAATATATTTTCAAATTGATATCAATATTTTTTATTCTGATTTGAGTTTCTTCCATTAAAATTTTCTTTAATATTCTGTAGAACAGCTCGAATTTTTATTACGACTGAAGAAGCTTTTTTGGTTTTCTAAACTTAAAAATTTTATTTAAATGGATTTTTTATTTTAAAACATACTCCTTTCATTCACTTGAGAATTTACCATACATTCTTTTTCTTATTGCTGTTAACATTATTTTATTTGCAGCGCCTTAAACGTAATAAATATTTTCAATTATGACATCGTTTTATTATTATCTTTATTGTCACTATGAGGGGTTCTTTCTTTCTTTCGTTTTTTAAACAGTTGTTATTGCATTAGATTTAAACTGTCTGTGGCGCTGTTTTTCTTCGTATCCTGGTAAAGTTTGAGCTATGGCTGGATGAGTTATTTTATTGTTTTTTATTTTGGTATTCTTAAATCTGGAAACTGGAGCTGCTTTGAATCTTTAACGTGGACTGTGTATTTATCTGTAAATTATTACGCAGTCATTACGCATAAAAAACTTTTTTTTCTGGAGTACATACGTACATATACGTACTGTGATATTTTCTTTCTTTAGTACATACGTAAGTATACGTATTTTGTTATATTTGGTAGATTTATTGACTTGTAGGAAACTGTTTTTTTTTTTTATATTGTATTATTTATCTTTATAGCAGGGATGGAACACGGGTGCAGAATTCATACCGGAATCCGTCTAAGAAATTTCTCTACTTATAATATCGTTGATGTAAGAAGTAGACAATTTTCTTACATTGATAGTGGTATGAATTCTGCGCCCGTGTTCCATCCCTGTTATAGTTTTATAGTTTATATTTAGTTTTTATCTCAACACGTATTAGATTACGTGCGCATTTTTTTATACTTCGGTTTATATTAGGCAGTTGTTTATGTAAAGTTTTTAATTTCTGAATTTTATTTTAAACATGCATAGATGTGTTTCTGGATTGTTTCAACTTAAATGGTTTTCTGGCCCTGCGTGTTTCACTTGATTCTGCAAGTCACTTTTTCGATGACGTTTTCTTTTTGGTGACTGCGCAGTAAGGATGGTAAAAGTTATATTAACATTGCAGGATACACTAATTTGGAACACATTTCTTGTTTACTTATTGAAATTTTGGTTAATTATTCAGTATTTTATCCGCAGTTTGCATACATCACACTGTAAATACAAGTGTCTGAAATTCAGACACAAATGTGTCTAAAATGGGGTGTTCGATTTTAAGATGCTGAAAAGCATCTTAAAAAGCACACCGTTTCACACGCTTGAAGCATCTGAAATTCCGCCATCTTTGATCCTATCTACAGTGAATATTTTTCATAAATAAATAAATAAAAAGTTATGTGTGATACTATTTATCCGTGAAAAATAGAAGTTAGAACCTCCTAGAGCATTAAAAAAGCATTAATAATATTTACAAGAAAATTACCCACTGCCCTTGCCTGGAATCGAACCGACAACCAACAAATTCTGAGGCGAACGCCTTTCCAATCATGCCACCAGAGTACATGGTTTATTTTGCTTGTATAACAAAATATATTCTAGTATCCGTAAAACAAATCACAATTTTATGTCTTTTCAATAAAACTATTCATAATAACTAAAGTTTAATACATATTATTATCTTAAATTTTATGTGTAGAAGTTTAGAGGTTTTTTTTTCTTTTTTTTTTTTGTAAAATGCATAATAAATAAGAAAAAATAGTAGACTATGGATGTTAAAAGATTTTTTCAAAACTGATATTTACAAGAAAACAAACTATGTTCATGAAAAAAAAAAAAAAAAATTCTTTTACATTTTGAAGTGTAGGGAAATATTGCGAAAGAAAAGAATTTTTAAAACGGAAAAAAAAAAAAAAAAAAAAAAAAAAACAATTATGCTCACATTGTTTAAAATTGTTTAGTTACAAATTTGCTTTCTTAGCTACAACTTACATGCTTCGTTTATCTTAATATATTTCTTTTTATTACATGTGAAAACTTTAAATAAAAATAAACTTTTTTTTTAAATTTTTAACCGAATAAAATTCGCGTCTAAGTATTTTAAATAAGTTAACTACTTATATTATGTAAAATGTTAAATTTATTTAATGTTAAAAAAATATTAAAACAGGATATGCATGCTGCTTAAACTAGATTCTATATGGAAAATTTGTTAAGTAATACAAATGTCTGAATTTCTAAGTGTCTGAAATTTAAAATGTCTGAATATCTAAGTGCCTAAATTGTAAAATGTCTGAATGTTTATGTGTCTAAACTGTAATATGTCTTAATTTCAGAAATATCAACTTTATTCAAACACTTATCTCAGCTCATTTATAAAGAGGTACATATGTGTCTTAATTTAAGACAGCACATGCGTCTGAAATTTTGCATATTTAAGTGCTTCAGATATTTATGTGTCCGAATTGGTGTTTCAGACACATTTCAGTCTGAATTTAAGACGCTTCTATTTACAGTGCAGCAAGTATTTTATGCGGCTTAGAAATTTATTATCATTATTATGTTATCATTATTTCGATATAATTATTACGATAAAGGATTTTTTTATAAACGCTTTTTATATATATACATTTAAAAAACAAAAACAAAAAGTAGAATTTTACAATTTTTTGGGGCACAAAAAACGAAGATAAGGGATAAAATTTATAACTCACAGCAACGATTAAAAAACACAGGACGCGCGTTTAGTTAGACCACTGCCTTGGTTTTATTCGGACACTGGATCACATACCACTGTTATATGAGGTATACTTTCTGTGCGGTATGTCGCACAGCGAGTCTTACAATGAGAATGATGACAAGCAGGAATGACGATTTTGCTAACCCGTAGCTTCTAACATACGTATACTATAAAATTGTACACGAATAAGGAAGCTTGTGTTTAAACTTTTCCTATAAACAGTAGTGGGTGTAGACGCAACTTACGTACTATTTACATTCCATTTACGTCGGAAGTAATAATTTTCTGCAGCTTGTTTTATATCTTTCGAACGTTTAGAGGATTACGTGTCTAAACTACCAAAACTGTTCGTAATAAATTTTTCATCATTTCTTCGCACCAATTTTTTGGAGAGTAATTTCATGCAGTGCATAATTACGATTAATAAAAAGAAAATTACTCTTTTAAAAAAGTGGAATAAAAAGGAGGATACTAACAAGTCTACGAAATAAATCAGAAATGTCGGAGTATTTACCATAATATTATCTTTAAATGAATTCATGTATTTCCATTTATTTGACATATTTTGGAACTTTTGCATAAAATTTACAATTTTTTTTTCAAGTGTCAGCGGCATTCGGTCCTTGGGACGTTAATTTCTAAAGTAAAAAGATTAATTTCTTGGGATTTGCTTTAAAACTGTTTTACAGATTTTCATGCATTACACCGCTCCATTCGAATTATCAACACAATAACAATAACTAAATTTATCCTAGGATTCAACATTGCTTGTCCTGGCAGTAGGTTATATTATACGCAATACTAGCGACTACCCAAAATTTTAAAGTATGTATACATTTTTCATCATTTCTAAAGAGATCGTTGACACTATTAAAGTTCGAACCCCGTATACATACGTAAAGACGAAATAAACAAAGAATATTTAAAAGATTCATGTAAACGTTTTACTCAACATTTTGAAATATTAAATAATTATAAACGTTATATTTTTTCTGTTTTTAACTTTTATTTGTATTTCAGAAAAGGGAAAGAATGAATGTGTGAATAAAATAACTTCTAGATAAATAT
Source organism: Salticus scenicus (assembly GCA_963930645.1). Lineage (NCBI taxonomy): Eukaryota > Metazoa > Arthropoda > Arachnida > Araneae > Salticidae > Salticus > Salticus scenicus. Next base: position 184,167,655 of record OZ005659.1, read on the forward strand.
TTTCGGCATAGTTACATATACAAATGTTTATATATTTCCTATAAAATAAACCTTTCTTTTTTTCTCATTAAAATTTCGTTACTTAAGGAACACTTTTGCTATTTATTACATTTAAACAACAGAAGAAAACGTTAAACTATGAGGAAACTAAGCCAAATTTATATATATTCGAAGTCTTATCAATCTAAATAATTCCCCAATAATCGTCATTAAATTAATAAAGAAAAAGAAGAAAGACTTAACTTGAAAAATATAATTCTGAAATATAAATTTAAAGGTTAAAATTTTTTTTGAATAATTTTATTTTTCTTTTCAGATTAAAATAGAAGTACATGAAATTCACGTTCTTGAACAGAAAAAAATATTGTTACATTGTTTTCCAGAGATTTAAAAGCGGAACAAAAATATAAAAACTAATTGTCAGAGCCATTTAGTATAATAAAATAAAATAAAAACAGATACTTAAAATAAAAAATAAAAAATGTTTTTTCTTTTACAAAGTTTTTTTTTTCTTTTGAAAATCTGGGATTGTTCAGTACAACATGAACATTGAAATTAAAAATGCATTTGTGAGTTGTTGCCACTTGGGAGACAAAGAAATAATAATGCTTTCATAATAGACGGAACAAAACGAAACAATGAAAAAAAAAAGAAGCACATTAAAGAAGCAAAACCAGGGAATTGTTGATAATTATAAAAAAATATATATATATACGTATAAAAAGAAAAATGCAAAAAATGACACAGTAGAAGTGATAAAAGTCTCTTACCTAAAAAAGAAAAAAAAAAAAAAATCTGAAGGAGATTAGGAAAAAGAAAAGTAAAAGAAAAAATGTAAAAAAGAAGTGCAGTCTAGATTTAAAAAAGTATATAAATAAAGCGATTTAATATTTAAATGTTACTTATTTTATTTAGAAATGTATTATAGAAAAATAAATGACCTCATTAATTGTTTGAATGAAAAAATTCCGTTGTGAAAACAAGCAAAAATATGCTAAAAATATTTTATATATTTTTACATCGAATATCGAAAAATGCTCGAGATACTTAACAGTTTTTTGAGTTCTGTACAGTTAATAGAAAAGTCATTTTCTGAACTCCAAAAAATGTTTTTAATATGTATAAAAAAGTCATAGTTTCTGATAAATTTACTTAATTGTGAAATTTAGTGATTTTTTTTTTATTAAATCCTGATAATGGATGTAAGGCATCAGAGTAAAATTAATTTTTAATTATGTGCCAAAATTGATTTTAAAAGAAAAAAAAATACAAACAGGATTTTGTTTGGTAATATTGCAATATCATGAAAACAGAAATATTATATTGTAGTAATTTTCTATTATTTATTTTCTATTTCTCTTTATTTATTTTTTCTTAATCGAGGAAGAGAGAGAGAGAGAGAGAGAGAGAGAGAGAGAGAGAGAGAGAGAGAGAGAGAGAGAGAGAGAGAGAGAGAGAGAGAGAGAGAGAGAGAGAGAGAGAGAGAGAATTTGTAATTTCGTTTCGTATAGCGCAATTCATTTGAGAAAGAGTTGATAGTCTAAAAAGAAGGATATTAAGTTACAATTTTGTTTTATTCGATAGGAAAATCATGCTTGACATATAAACAATATTCAATTCGTGTATACATGGTGATACTCAATTTCGAAATTATTTTCTTTTGTTTGAAGAAGAATGCTCATTTGACAGCATTTCAATATTAAACTATTAACTTTTTTAAAGGTTTGAAAAGTCTTAATTAATATTAAAGTAGTATAAAGGTAGTTTGTCTTTTTTTTTTTTTTAAATTAAAAAAAAAAAAAAAAGATCGATAGAACATTTTCAAAATAAAAATGCGCCAAAAACTACTCTGGATTTTGCCCTGCTTTCAGTCTTGCTTTTGCCTTCAAAGCAGTAGCACGTGTTTTTTTGCACCTGATGAAGGAAGGCTACGTCCTTTTGAAACCGGTTGTGCTGGCTTTAAATTTATGGTGTGTGAAGAAGTCTTATTGTCTATTTATCGTTTGTACACCAGTTTTGCATTTAGTTTTGGTTCTGGTATTCTAGTTTTTACCAAAAGTTTGCAAACGTATTTGTACACTGCAACTATCTGAATTAAAAATATTTCATTACCTATTTTTTTTTTTCATAGGTTGGATAAATTTACTTCGCCTCCCGTTACCACACATGCACTAACCAATGAAAGGAAAAAAAATCATTTTAATGATTTCGAAAATTTAAACTTTGACAATACCTACATTACTTGTGGTAGTCAGGTGATGGAGAAAAACATAGGTACAGTTAATCCATTAAAAAAATTAATACATTTTAAAAGGTTTACTTAAACTATCTTAATTTAATTTAATGAATTATGATTTTTTAATATTTCAAGTAGTATGCGCAAATTTACATTCTTGGTTTCCAGAAATCTAACGCAATAATTCTTAAAATTCTTATAATACTCTATTAAATAATTAAAGCGATAACTATAGTACAAAACGATATAAATTTATTTCATAATTTTTTTTATTTATAAAATCCATTTAAAATGTAACATGAACGAACTTTTGAAATACAATCATTAAACACATGTTTAATTGAAGGAAACGAAAAAGTGTATATTAGACAGCAAATATAAACTCTTAAAGTAGAATTATTATCCCATATTTTCCTATAGAATGTAATTTTCTGTATTGTTATACACATAAATATACATATTTTCTCTGTTTTAGGGGGGGGGGGATAGAGAGCGAGAGAAAGTTTGGAATTCAGTTACATATCGAGCAATTCTCTGGAGAAAAAATAAATATTTGAAAAAAAAAATATATTACGTTACAGAATACCTGTTCTTTTCAACTGCAAAATATCATGCGAAAGATAAAGAAGATTCGTTTACAGTACTTTTTTACTTTATTTTAGATATTGGTTTCCTTTGTTTAAAAAAATATGACACTTAAAATTTTAACGTTAGATTTACTACTTTTTTTAAATTTCGTTAACTGGAACAGATGTAGTATTAAAATAATGATTAAAAAAAAATTGTACCTTACGAAATACATTCTATAAGAAATAAATCGACGCCCAAGAAGAAGTTATTCGATTGAGATAAAAAGTAATGGTTATGAAAGCATACATATAAAAACAAATGATTAACATTTCAGAGTAATTGAATAATTTATTTGAATGTTTTGCCGCTACAAAGCAGGGGAATCTATAAGGCGTCGGTTCACCTCTGGCTTAAATGCAAGCAGTCACACGGCGTGGAATAGACTGATAAAATTCCCAGATGGTGTACAGTAGAATTTCTTCCCAAATTGTCTACAAATGTTGGGCTAAATCGTCAACATTCAGGGAGAACTGTAATCCGTGTTTCATAACATCCCAAATGTTCTTTATGGGGAGAGATTGGGCGACCAAGATGGCAAAAAAAAAAAAAAAAAAAAAAAAAGATTATCACAGCTATAATACAATTCATTGGATCATCTGTCGTGAGCACTCAAGCAATGTCTTGTAAAAAGTACATTGTTAAGATTTTGGTGTTAGTTTGAACAATATTTGGTAATGAAGAAGCTGAAACCACCTTTATCTTTTACAATAATTTGGTAATTTTATGTTGAACCAAATTCAGGTATTGTGTTAAAAAAAAAAAAAAAAAAAAAAAAAAAAAAAAAAAAAATCAAAATTCGACAGAGACGGGAATTGAACTGAAGACCTTCCTGTCTCATGTTAAATACCTGCTGGCACTGTGCCACGCTTTCTTACACACTTATTCTGTTTCATTCATTTTGATAAAGAGGCTAAATTTCCTAGGGTTTTATATTGGCCCATGGTTGAGTTGGTGCATAAAAATTTCACTTCATTCTATGTTTTTGACTACACTCTTTAATTTAAGCTTAGTTTGGTTTCAATAGGAATTTTATTGATTCATATTTTCCTTGTGATTGGATGTATGGTAGCTCCAAGTTTTGGTTTAACTTAAATTCAATAGTAAGAAGTAGAAAACTTAAAAGTGAGGTTAAAACATATTATGGTATTGCTTATAACTTTACTCCATATAGAGGTTCAAATTTGAACTGAAATTTTTATCAGTGCAAGTCCGTGCTTTCGGAAAAGGAATAATAACAAAATGGGTAATAAAATATCGTGTACGTACCGTTGTGCTGTAAGTGAGCCATAAATGACTATCAAAGTAGTCCAGCCGTGAAAGGAAAATGTTCCCCATACCTTAGTTGTGCGCTTGTGTGGCGTATAGGATAGTGAGTTCAGATTACCCCTTCTGTCCTGGACGTTTCCAGACACTTTTGCTGTTGTTGTCATCACACAGACCGAGATGGGACTCGTCACTGAACATTTTACATAGCTATCAGCGAAGTTCCAGTTTAATCGAAACTGGCACCTATGTAAATGGTACCATGCAATTATACTTGACGATGTACGCGCGTGGGAGGTAAGCGGTGTAATAGTCGGTGAGAACGAAAATTCCACTCTCTCAGTCGCCTATCAAAGGTCACAGTAAACACATATGTACGGGTCGCACGCTGGATTGTTGATTATGACAAATCTGGTGTTATAACAGTCGCTATGAAGAATCACATTTCTCCCGTTCTGTTGTGGTACTAGGCCAACTGCTGCCGCCCTAATGCTGATATCTGTCGGGATTGATTTACTATCGCCATTACTGTCTAATCGCCGCATCGCTTTGACCCAGTTGTTGAACGATTGTTCGATTTGTCAAGCCAGCCGCTTTAAAACCTATATTACACCTACTTTCAAATTGTGGCATATACTCATAAGGGGCACAAATCATTCAGCGAGACATTGTTATAGGCCACGAAAATATCCGCAGTAGAAATGCAACAGAAATGTTTTTCATCAAATAGAGTATTGTTCTTTATATACACCTGCTGAATTCACGGTACCAGTGAGCTGGATGACCCGCTATTCATTCACTGGATACAAAATTTTAATCATTTGAATTTTGGCAAAAATGTCTTTGCGTACGCAAGTTCATCGCATTCGGAAAATTCCTTTTTGTAGCTTAGATTATTTTGTTATAGAGTGTAAACAAAATATTATGCATTCCAATGCATTTTCAGTAAAATAAAATAATGCTTCGAAAACATTCTTTTAAATGCTGCAATGATTTGAAAAAAATCAAAGTTTACAAAATAGTAAAATAAATATATATATTTTTTTAATTTAGACATCTGGTTAAAAACATAAGAAATAATCTCCTAGAAGGTGTAATTTAACGCCTGAACTACCATATACGATTTAATGAGAATATACTTAATACTTGATACATTAAATTCTGTCAAAACAGTTTTTTGGAAATAGACATGGATCATAAAAAATTAAACTAGATGTATTTAATGTTAATATATTTGCACAATTTTGCCCGTTTATTTATTAAATGTGAAAAATTTATTTTGTTGTGGTTGAAGCAACTTTATATTTTCTCTTTTTTTTTCCTAACATAGAATTAAAAATACACATATCAATATTATTACTTCAGAAATATAAAGGGATAACATTTCTACAAAACAATTCAGAATATGATAAATCTTTTTAGATAATTATGATTTTTTTGTAAACTATAATATGAAGTTCAAAGCAAATGTTTTAATAATGCATTCATTATTAATACATTTAAAACATTTAAAATTTATATTAAATAATATATATATATATATTGTATATATATATTTGATTTTGAAGAAGAATGGGTATCATAAACTTATTTATAGAATTTGTTTTTCATATCGTTTTCTCAGGAGAGAAAAAAAAAAGAAAAAAAAAAAAAACAGTATTATTCTTTCGTTTCTGTTTTTTTTTTTTGGGGGGGGGGCAGAAAAAGAAAGAAGAAAGTGAGCGAGTGAGAAAAAAGTTTTGAACGCCATTTCACATCAAGCATTTTTTAGGAGAAAGAGTAGATATTTGATAAAGTATATTAAGTTACAGTATACATATTCTACTGCGAAACATTGTGCGGGAGATAAGCATGTTTCATGTATGAATGTTTACTTCATCTTACATTTTTTTTTTTTTTTTTTTTTTTTTTTTTAGAAAAATATATATCTATATTATTCTTGAATTAAACATATACCTGAATTACATTTGAATTTTGAAATGTATTGTATTTTTTAATCATTCAAACAGAAAAATATTTTTCAAAAATTAACTTATCTTTGAATACATCAAGTATTATTCAAATATAGTTAAAATATAATCTTTAAATATTTTAATGTAAAATCTTGAGCATAATATAGTTTTCAGGATACATTTAAAAATTTTCAAGATCTTTAAAAATTTAAATTTTGTTATTGTAAATTTTAATAGTTTTCATGAAATTTTAATATACTTAATATTATTATATCCCATTGAAAATGCATTTTTTAAAAATATTTCCAAAAATAAAAATAAATGATTAATAATATTTACATTATCCTTAAATTTACATTAAAATAAAGTGTCATTAATCAAGAGAAAGTTTATATTTAAAGAGTGAACATGAATTTATAAAATAGAATTCTTATCCTACTTTTTTCTATTTTTCTGTTGAGTGTATGTTAGTGTATGGTTATATATATATACATATATATATATATATATATATATATATATATATAAATATATATATGTGTGTGTGTGTATATAAATCTTTCATTTATTTTTCCTTCTCATTTTTAAGAGAAAAAAAATCGGTGAAGCGTGATTACAGTAAAATTTGGAATTACGTTTCATATAGAACAATATCAAAAGTAGATATTAAAAAAAAAAGTATATTGAGCTACAAAACATTTCTTTTTCTCAACTGCAAAATATTGTTTAAAAAAAGAAAAAATGTTTGAAAAACAAAATATCTTGTTGACTGATTTCGTAGAAGAATTCTGTGCAGTTAACGAAACCAGTTTGCTTTGATAGTCCAGGCCTCCAACACGCATTTCAAGCATTATTTTTTACAGAATGATCCAAAACACTTTGATTGATCTTTAATTTTTTACTAGTCCCCTTCTCCACTTTAGATAAAAAATTTGCTGAAATATATCAAGTATGATATGTTCTTTATACTACCAAAGTTTCAAGATGATTCCTAAAAAATTTTTTAGATATTTGACCAAACTTCTAAATTCGAATGTGTCCAAATATTTATTGGTAGTTAGTGTATGAAACAAGTTGGTTTTTATTTATTTTATTTATTTTATTTAGTGTAAAGTTAAAATATACATTGTAACTTGAACAAGTTTATTTTTAATTTATGTATTTAACTTGTGACTTAGTCTATTTTTATTTCAAGGTTAGTATTTTAATATCGTTATATGTCAATGCTCATATATTCAAAAAGAGTTTAAGACAATAATATGCAGACTTATAAAAAGTTTTATAATGTCATTCTTCTATTTAAATATCGCATTGTAACTTTTGAAAATCTCTGTACTATTTAATTGTATAAAATGTATCTTTCTTTAAAATTGTAACATACTTTTTCTTTACAGCAAAATAAAATCTTTTTATAATAATTTCTGAATAATGTATGAAGCATGAATAGTGCATAAAACATGAAATTTATTGTTCGGAAATAGTTTTTTTTTCTTCTCTAAAAAAAATATTAAGATAAAAGTTTTTGTTAGATATTTTTATCATCTCTAGAAAAAATCGATAGTTTAGAAAGTAAATTAAGGTGCAGCGTACCTCTTACTTTGAAATTTATAAATTGTGTGAAATATTGAATAGAATTTGTGCTTCACGAATTCTTGGTTTTCTTAGTTTAACATACTGAAAACTTAGTTGTACTGCTTCTTAAATAAAAATATTATTCAAAGAATTCAAGATGTAAATTTAAGAACATATGTAATATAAATTTTGATGTTTGGTGTTGGTGTTGGTGCAAATGTAGGTAATAAATCGAACTGAGTACTCGAGGGTTCTAGGCCTGAGAGGACTGTCCTTCGTGAGAGTTTTTCTCTATGTTGTCCTGTATCGTATTTACACGATTTGAAGAGAACATACTAAACTTGGAACGACTATGTCCACGGGCGAGGCTTGGGTTCGAACTCAACACTTTTCGCCTACCACCTTCGAGTTTGTTGAGAAATCCCCAAAAATCTTTAGATGGTGTGGTTATATGGTTATACCTTTTAATTTGTCTCGTCGAACTATTCAGAGGTATATACATAGTGTCGGCGGCCGTTATAAAAGAGAAGACAAAAAAAAAAAAAAAAAAAAAAAAAAAAAAACCTCTGTTGACACACACACACAAACAAAAAAAAAAAAAAAACCCTCTGTTGACAGAAGGAAAAAAAAAAAAAACACAGAGATTTGATTGGTTAAAAAAAAAATGATTTATAAGGATAAAAATATTTTAGAGGCATCTTAATTTTTCGAACGAGTTGCAATACTGTCAATTTAGCTTCGCGAAACTTCAATAGTTAATTGTTAAAGCTAATAATTAATTGCTAAGTTAATTGAAAAATGGAGTTAATTTGCAACAAGAGCAGATAAATAGCTTGATTGACACTAAGTGAGAGAGAATAAAAATCTTATTTAATAATAAAGGAAGGTCGGCACCTTATTAATAATAATGTGTTAGTTTTTTTAATAAAATGTAAAGTATTTTTTTAATAAATCTTTTTTTTTTTTTTTTTTTTTTTTTTTAATATCCTGTCTATTTACTTTTGACACAGTAGTGTATGTATGGTACCCGGCAAGAAAAGTGACAAAATGCATTATTTGAAAATAAACATTTTGAGATAACGATGAGGCATGGGCTATCATTTAATAAAAATGAAATAATTGCCTCGTAATAGGATAATTTGAAAAACAGAGGTATGACGTATGTTGGGGCACTTCATATACATTTTTCTTTCCAAATGACATAAAGGCAAAATATCCATTTTTTAACTTATTTCACTTTTCTTACCATGGTGAGATATTTTTCAATCCGAAAACAAAGAAATCGTCATTTTTCGACTTGTTTCATTTTTCTTGCCGGAATGCTATATACACGTGTACATACAGTCGGTAACAAAACTATCCGAACACAAACAAAAATTCCTATATAAAAAAAGTAGAGTTAATACTGTTTTGTTAAATAAATCCTTGTCGAATCATGTTCTTAGTCATAAATCCTTATTGAATCATGTTCTTAGTCATAAATCCTTATTGAATCATGTTCTTAGACTAACAAAGAACATGATTCGACAAGGATTTATTTAACAAAACAGTATTATCTCTACTGTTTTCATATAGGAATTTTTGCTAGTGTTCGGATACTTTTGATACCAACTGAATGTGCGGAAAAATACATAAGTCCAAAGATATATCATTCATTTCATTATTATTCATACACACACCAATTTACAAATCTTCATAAGCAAGATTTTCGGAAATGAAAGTAATAATAATAATAATAATAATAGAGATAATTACGCGTGATATATATATATATATATATATATATATACTTTTTTTTCATTGAAAGATGAATATTTTCTGTAATATGAAACACGACACAAAAAAACTTAGAAAAATCCACGTCTATATACTTTAAAACTCAAAAATAAATAAAATGTACTCTTTCAGAATTTATTTAGAAATATTCCTGCTAAAAATATTTTTTCGTCAAACAGTAAAACGATGGTGTAATAAAAGAAATTTAATGCCACAAATTCCCTCTGGAAAAATATCATTTAAAGCCCATCTGTTGAAATCTCACTTTATTGAAGAAAAGGAAAAGGAAAGTTCAGTAAAATAAATAAAAGTGTTCTAAGAGCTTAAAAAAGAGACATGCTTATTATTTTGAGAAATTTATTTTTATAGAATTTATTTTTTGCAAGTAAATATTTTTTTACAATTTATGGCTGAATATATTTGATATCGTAGAAAATTTTAAATCTAGAGTTTCTGTATGAGCAAGCATGTAGCACCTATTAAAATTACTTTTTAAAAATTTATATTAAACACCTCAGGCAATTTCTGTTCTCTTTATTGTTCTGAGTATTATACATAAATTTTGTGGATTTCTGCTCTTGAGAAATAGAGATATAGCTGTTATGATCATTGCAACAGCCGTGGTTTGATTGATGAAGGTTAAAACTGTATTGATGTAATTATTCATAAAAGCATTTTACAAACTGAGTTGTATGCAATTACACTTTGTAGTCTTCGAGATTTACCTATAATAGAAATAAGACAATATACAGTGTTTGTGCAGAAATTAAGAAGACTAAATTTTTTGTGCCAAGCAGATGGCCAAAGAAGCAGAGTTTGCAAGTGGAATGGGTTACAGGGACTGTCAGCTACAGAGTCTGGCAGAAATTATTTGACCTTGAGCCTTCGCAGTTAACGGATCGCTCATGCAGCAGATACGTGTTTGAAAGTGGCGTTAGGTTTTTCAAAATACAGCTCAGTGCCGATTAGTCTGCCCAAGCCTAGCGTCTGTAAATATTTTCGGAATATCCTCAGAATGATATATGTAATTTGAGTTTAATGTGGGATGTTTTCTATTTAAAATTATACAAATAACACATTTAGTTTATGTACTGTAAAGTCTAAATGAACATGAACGGTTTGTATTTTATAAGCTGTCTTTTTATAAATCACTTTTAAATAACTTTGTCTGACACAAGTAATAATGAAATTCAAATTTGTTATTCAAGTATTAAATAGACATATAAAATGCAATATAGTTAGAGTTTACAAGACTAGACTAAAATATTTAGATACATTAATTGCTAAAATTGTGAATTCCTTGATTTGTATTTCCTCTTGTGTTAAGCCTTTTCTAACATTTACCAAGATATTTAAGTGTAATTAGGAATTCAGTTATTATATCTCTCTATCTTTCTGTCCTTCTCCCTGTCCGTCGTGTCTTGACGTATAGGCAAAGACATGATATTTAGTTCTTGTTATATAAGTAACTGTGTTTATAAGCATGACTGATAATAACTTAACTCTAATATGATAAGATGTAACAGTCACTCAGTGTCAATAATTGCTAGTTTATTTGTCTTTAATAATATATATCTTCAGATTGTGTCAGAAGCTTGGTTTGATTTCAAAAAGAATTTTACTTATTCATACTTCCTGGACTGTATAATAGATTTTTTTTCAATTCTTAAAAGTGTATACTTGAATAAACTTTCTTATAGTAACATCTAGTTAGTGATAAATTGCATAAAGAACTATTTTTCTTTTTTGTAATGAATGTTGGTTTTGAATGGCATAATATCACGCATATCTTCACTTCATAGATTTTATTTTCACTTTCCAGCTTGCAGCCGGAGATTTTCAGTGCACTAGTGGCGCCATCTCCTGAATACAAAGGGAATTACAATTACATGTACATCGAAACACTTCTCCAAGTTTTGGGAAATTCAATCGTAAGAAGTGCGTTGAAAACTAAAAAGTGAGGTTGAACCATATTATGGCATTACTTATAACTTTACTCCATATAGTGGTTCAAGATTGAACTGAAATTTTTAACAGTGTACGTTGAGTAACTCTCGACCTAAGAAATTGAATGTTATAACTACGTTCCTTGTTCAATGAAATTCTCTTTACATACACTTTGCTTGAACGAAAAATGGGAAGCATGGCAATTTTAAGCAAATTAGTAACAATAAAATATCAAATGATTTTTCCTTCAAGAAATCGAAAGTGAACTTTCAGGTGAGTATGTATTTAAAAGAAGGTTGTGATTCAGACAGTAATTTTTATATATCAAATGTCTAAATTTATCATGTTTAATTTAAATCACATGGTAATGGTGAATAATATTTTTGCTTAGTTGCTTTTACAGTCCCTCAAAAAAATAACTGAACGCGAAACCTTAGTACGGAGGATTATTAGTTTTTTTTAAATCACTTTCAAATTATTCAATTATATTTTCGATAAACTTTCGATTTCGATCCATTGTAAAACTGGCGACAATGTTTATATTTAGTCCTTATTGTTTTCCCTATTCAAGAATTCTGTTTTCACATTCTGAAAATTCTAAACTGGCAGAACCTTTTTTCTAAAAAAATATTTTTTTATTGTTATATTTTATTTTGAGACTTCAAAATACGAGTTTTCGATATGTCATTTTGCAACTTCAAAATAAAATACAAAAAATTTAAAAAATACATTTAAAAAAAGGTCTGTCAGTTGGGAATTTTCAAAATGTGAAAACAGAGTTTAAACATATGTATTAGTTATAAGCTAATTGTAAAGCCCATAGAATAACATTGGCTTGGGCTTCCGGCAACGGTCAAATGATATTTGTTAAGCTTTACGTGCTGGAAACCGAAGCTAATGTACATTTCAAGAGTTCTGTTTTCACATTCTGAAAATACTGAATAATTGTGTGACGTTTTTCCAGACATCTACAATTTAATCATTAAATCTAGATTGTTAAAAATATACACATCTGCCTTATGTAAGCATCTGTTCATAAATAAATATTACATAGCTCTTTTCCACGACTGACGCATCTGAGTTAATAAGTGAGGTTTCTGAAAATATTGTCTGCGTTTTTCTTTTTATGTCAGAAAGGAAATAGCGAAAAATATATCGTATTAAATTAATTTAATAAGATATATGCAAAAACATTTTTGAAACTGTGATTTGAAATCTTTATCTGTACAAAGAAAAAAAAGAGGATTAAAATTATATTTAAAAACCTCATAACGGAATTTTAAAGATTCAAATAATTCAAATAACCTTGAGTTAAGGTAAGTGTCTTTTATAGACAGTTTTAAAAATACTTTATAATATTTGTTATTTAATTCTTAAATTAACTGGTTATTTAAATAGCATGTAAAAAAAGGGGAACTAAAAAAATAACTCTGTTTTTTATTTTTTTAGCATTTTGTATCTGACTAATTATCCAAACCCGTAAGTTATTAGAGGTTGTCATAAATATTATCTATTTATTAAAAAAATTCATTTTTGTTGAATACAAGAAGCAAAATGTTTACAATTTAAAAAAAAAAAAAAAAAAAAAACTCTGATTTTTTCGTAAAAAAAGATATTTTTAACGCTTCCTTATTTTGGGCTTATTCCTTATGAATTTTAAACAAGGTTTCGTGTTCATTTAATTTTTTGACAGGCTGTACGTCGCGCTAGAGCTACGAAACTGGCAACTAAATTGAGAACATGTGGTCACATCCAAGGCCTACTTTAATTGAAAATGATAAAATATGAAGATAACTTTTCGGAATATATATAATAATAGTTTGCTTAGTTGCTTTTACGTCGCACTAGATCTACGCAACTGGCAACTAAATTGAGAACCTGCATGTGGTCACATCCAAGGCCTACTTTAATTGAAAATGATAAAACATGAAGATAACTTTTCGGAATATATATATAATTTCATTCCAAGGAAAAAAAATCTCCCTCTTTTATATATATATACATATAATGATATTTAGGGATAATCGATTATGAAAATTTATAAAAAATGTAAATTATATTCCAATTTTCTTTAATATAAATATTTTTTGACTTATATTTTTTTAGGACTAGAAGAACGACTAGTTTTAATCAAAATAAAAGCGTCGTCAGCAGTTTTTGTAGACCGGTTTTGTGTAACACCAAAAAAAGTGGAAAATAAATTACAAATGTCAGTTCTATCGTTACAATTTTGGTACCAAATGAAAGGGGCGATTTTTCTGAATCCAAAAATGCAAACAGTTTTTCGACACGACAATTAGATTTTTTAAAATTAACTAAAGTATGAAATACAGGTAGAAACACTTCTTTTTAATTCATTTCAAACATTTTTAAAAGTATGTGGTCCAGTTTTACGGTCAAAAAATGAGATAAAAAATAAATAAAAATAAAAAATAAAAAATAAAAACTTTACAGGCTGAAGTTAATAGTCCTCTGTACTAAACGAAATTCCGTCTTTGACAGAATTTTTTATTTTTATTTTTAATATTGTTGTTGTTGCTGTTGTTATTAATATTTCATTTATTTATTTGTTTTGTATAGTAGAAAATATTTCAGGCTTGAACACACATTTTTTAAATATATGTTTCGAATTCAAAATATAATGACGCATATTTTGTTTTATTAATCTTTTAATAACAATCCACTGCAATGATTTTATTTTACTACTTGAGAATATAACAGGGTATCATGTTTTGAAAGAATTGACAAACGATAAATAATCTTCAATCGTTATCCGTGGTTTAATAAATGCTAAATTCAGGTAAATTCAGAAATACATATTGAGGTTACGCTCAGAAATTATCTAAATTTATACTGTCGCACTATTATTAACTGAAGAGACTTAAAGGGGAATACTGAAAAGACAGATTGTAAAGTGAAGCTCTACTCAAATTATCATATGATTACATGAACAATTGAGGCACACGGGTACTTAATATACGTGCAGAATATTGCAACTGTATTTCATGGAGCGATCTTAGATACCATTTTAATATATCAGTTCTGAAGTTATAACGTCGAATAGATTGCTTGTAGGAAAATAATAATATTATTTTCTAAAATTGCAATAGTTCAATCCATACATTATTTATATTTTTATCTAAATAATGATATCAAAGTGCGGATACAATTGGAATAATTTCTTTAATAAGTATGCATTATATATATATATATATATATATATATATATATAACAGAACTTTCGTTTAAAAATAATAAGCACAAATCTGTGAATAAACGTCATAAAATGAGAGACCTTGTAGCAATTGTTGCGGATCGAAAGAAGACACGACCCTTCTTCAGGTGAACAAAGTAGGTAAGAATGCTGCAAACAAGGCGGCAATGCACAAAACTATTTGAAGAGAAGAGCAAAAACAAATAAAATAGAATGCAAATATAAATAGTGGTGTGACCAGAATCATAAAAGTGAAATAATTAATTAAATAAATGAATTAAATTAAAAACTATAATAAAATCTAAAGAACTAAAACAAACAAACAAAAAAAAAAAAAAAAAAATCAAAACTAAATGGAAAGCAAATTTACGTGTGTAATTTCTACGCATCAGACAAGTTCGGAGTAGAAGAAATATCATAAAATGATTTTTCGAATTTTTTAATATTGAAAAAGCTTCATTGATATCCAAATAGGAAAAGGAGATAGGAGAAAAAATTTTGTTAGTTTTTGAAAAATCAAATTAATTAGCATAAACCCATCAGTGGGAAACAATAGAAGATTTGGAAATTTCTTCATTACGTAATGGAGAGATTTCCAAATCTTCTATTGCTAGATATTCTACTTTATTTAAAGTATGCATTTTAACCTGTTTTAGTCCCAATTTATTTATTTTGTTCAAGTTCAAGAAAAATCCTATTTGTAACACTAATTACAATTTACAAATTAAAAGTAGCAAAATTCAAAAATTTTTAATATTTTATTTTAAAAAATCGAACCCGTCCTCTAAATAAGACACTGGGATAAAACGGGTGAAATTTGAAATTACATGTTGTTTCCTTTAGTTGTGAAAAGAGAAATCCGAATACAAAATTTTACTTTATCCAAATAAAATTTTCTTACTTACACGAGAGTTCAAAAATAAATTGAAAAATAATTCTGCAACAGCAAAAAGAAGATACAAACCACACCCACTATTTCGAGGAATAAACAATGTTTCGAAATTCAGGAGGAGGAGCGATACATATAACTCAGAATCTTATACATGCATCTACAATTTCTAACTGACAAAATATTCTCACCAAATAAATATTGATTTTCACATGCTATATTTGAGCTGTCTTTTACACTAAACAATGGGGTAAAATGGATTAAAATGTACTTAATAAAAAATAAATAAACAGAAATAAACTTGGAAATAAACATGAACACATAAGTTAAAATATTAAAAACAAAGTAAATAAAAAGAAAGAGAGAGATGTATCTGGATCACGTTTCGTCACTAAGAACGTCCGAAGATTAGATCAAAGTTCTATCATACACAGTGTGTTTTGCCTTCATGGAACATGTTTCAAAATCTAATTTTTAAAGCTATTAAAGATTTTAAAGGTAAGGTGTTTGTTTTACTTTGTATAAATTGGGTTTTTAAGCGCCTTCTATTTCAATAATACGAATTTTCTAATTAAATTACATAATCCCTGTCATAAATAAGGGGAAAAAAGAATTGTTGAAAGAAATGTAATGGAAGTTTGACATGGATTTATTCACGCTTTGTTCATCAAATTAAAAGGTAGGCACGAAGAGAGCAAGAAAACAGTGTTTGTATACTTTTTTAAATGTTTGTTTAAGTTCTTAATTTCATATGTTTCTTTATTTACTTTTTGTCATCTTAGGATGAAGTTAGGGGATTTAATATCGCACAAGAGCTATGCAGAAGGAAATTGCTGACGGTTTGACATTCACCTTTAAGACTGGTTCTAAGACATTCAATCACAATTTATATTCTTTTCGGAGGTCATTATACTGTAAAAAAATAACTATTACCAGCTGCAAGAAACTCTCTGTGATCGGAGAAAATAATTGTTTTCACCAATCACAGAGAGTGCAGCTGGTAATAGTTATTGTTATACAGTGTACTTCTCCGCTTTGGTAACCACAAGAAGAATTATTTTTGCAGAACGCGGAGGATATTGCATCCACGATGGATATTACATGCACCAGGCACCATTATTATACTTAATTTTATTCAAAGATCTTTGGCCGGCTCGAGACAACATCTCCTATAGTAATGTCTCCGAGCTGAACTTTACGTCGCGGAAAGTCGTCAGACAACATAAAATCCACGCTATCCTATAGTTATAATGGGAAGCGTTGATTGGTTGTAATCTCCCGAACTTTTGTTACATAAAGCTTAACTCATATGCATTTTATAGGAATTGTTGCTCGAGCTTTTCACTTCCAATTAGGAGCTCGATGCTCTGTTTGTCATTTTAGAATTAATTACAGTCAGTACAACGGGTTAAAGAATGAACGTCATCATATTTAACTATAAATAGTTCATTTACTAATGCACAGAGAAAGTCAGAAAATGACAAATGAAATTACTTTTTATTTTATGAGATTTATTTTTATTGTATCATTTTAAATAATACTTATAAAAATTTACAAATTTATGCATATATATGTAAATATGAAAAGAATACTTAAGTAAAAAAATATATAGTAAAAAAAGAAAAAAAAAAACATTAATAATAAAAATAGAATAACATTTTAGTAAAAGTTACTTTTAAT
Source organism: Salticus scenicus (assembly GCA_963930645.1). NCBI lineage: Eukaryota > Metazoa > Arthropoda > Arachnida > Araneae > Salticidae > Salticus > Salticus scenicus. The sequence continues at coordinate 184,184,814 of OZ005659.1, forward strand.
TCACATTAAATTTTTACAAATGAATATTAAGTTAATTGATTATATTTCTATTAAAAAAATGTAATATCAATTCCTGGAAATTTCTGAAAATTTTTAATGCATACTATAATCTGAATATGCATATAATAAAACTAATTTTCATTTCTTGCTAAAAAATTGGATTTAACGAAAATGTAAATTATAACCATTCATCGGTTTCTAGTCAAAATTTATTCGTGGAGGTGTTTTCATCTTCATCGTCAGGTAATTAAGTCCTCAAATAAAGATCCACAGCTTTTAGTGGGGAAACAATGCGTGCTAAAATCCATTAGCGTACGAAGCGACTGCATTTATCAGAACATTTATTTCCTCTAACTTCTTTACTTGAAACTTATCTTTGTTGTTGATTAAATCTTGAAAAATAAATCAATGTAATGAATTAAAATCTATAAAGAGAATAAAAATATTGTGTCCTTCTATAACTTCTGGCAAAAGTTAATGAGAAGGTGATGTTTCTTTTTAAATAGAAGGAACCTGATGTAAGACTTGGTTTAATTTCATTACGCTGTTAGTTATTATTATTATTATTATTATTAAGAAAACAAAAAGTATGTTATGTGATTTCGTTTTCAGATTAAAAACTGATAAAAATATTTTATTATTAAAGGACTTAAAATCATTAACTTTTATTTTCTTCTGCTGAAATTACTGGAATGATCTAAACTTTAGATTCAATTCTTGTTGATTACATGTTAAAAAATACAGAAAAAGAACTATATAAAACCAATAAAAAATAAAAATAAAGCTTTTTACTGTAAATGAAAGTAAGCAGAGGCAAACATTTAAAAGTTAACAGGAATCTAACGATTTTTAAAACAGAGAACACTAGATAAGTGTTAATGATAATTGAAATCTTATTCTGTTTTATGTATTTTTAAAAATAAAGATATTTTTTAATATTATATTTTAAATATGAAAAAAAGAAAAAAGAAAGAAAGAAGAAGAAAAAAGAAGCTCGAAAATATCTTTTACAAATTAACAGACACAGAACTTTAATTAATTTTCTGCTACTGAAATTGAAATTATCAAAAGTTTAGATTACTTTTTTTATCAGAATGAAGATAGAATTCATAAGATGTTTTCAGCTCCACAATCAGGTAATTAAGTTTTCAAATAGAAATCGACTACTTGTAGTTCGGCAACAATAGCGTGCTTGCATCCATTAGCATAAGAAGTTAAGAGATTTATTTTAACATTTAGTTCCTGTTACTTCTTAACATGAAAATTTATCTTGTTAGTCAATAAAATGTCAAAAAATAAACCAAAGTCATGAAACAAAATAAATTAAAGGATGCAAAAAATAGTTTTCCAGTTTTCTTTTGTAATTTAAAATAAAGTAATACAATTTAAACAACGCTTTAAAATTAACAAGGAAGCCATGATATACTTTTTATTTGGAATTAATTTTATTTTAAAAATAGTTATAGGATAAAAACTTTTTATACACTATGTTTTTAAGATTTCTGTTGAATTTTAGCTATAGAACTACATTAGTACTTTATCAATGTGTATAAAATTTTTACAATGACAATGACGTCAATTTTTGTGAAATGCATAATTTAACTTTTTACAATTTTTTAACGTTTACGTTTAATTAAATGTCGAAAGAAAACGAACTCGTAATTTTTTTTGGCAACAATTAAATTATAGCTAATATTTTAATGGCTATTTTAAAGCTATTATGAGGTTATTATTTTCATATTTTAACTAATTAAAAGTAAACTAATCAAGAATTCGAAAATCAGGCTTTGAAGCATTGTGTTGTCATCGGGTTCAGAGCTATTCTGAAAGTTTCAAATGTCTAGCTAGTAGAGAAGTTAGTTTAAAATCGATTGGAAGATTTGTACCGGACAAACAAGAATAGAAGTTAATAAAAACATGATAATATAAGAAATTTTCTCGAAATATTTTATGATATTAGATCATTTATAAAAGAAATAAAAGAAAATTAAAAAATCATTTAGGATTTAACTGAGACAAATTTTTGCTTTTTTTTTTCCGCATCTTAAATTTTGAGTACTGTATATTGATTTAAAATTACACATTTTTTTTAATACATTTTATTAAGAGTTTATGTTTATAACTGTTCAACGAAGATGGAAAGTATTTATAAATTTGGTTTGTCTGTTTCTCTGTCTGTACATTTCCTTTAGCAAATATGTTTCACTGGCCGAACTGTCCAGCGTTCAAAGCTGAAGACGGGAAGTGCCGAGTTCAATCAAAGGTCGGGATCATCGATCGAGCCGTTCAGTGTTTTCCATGGTTTTCTCTGAAATTCGCGTTAATACAGGCTAAGACCTCTTAAAAAGTCTCACACGGAGGACACATCGCCTCAGGCCTAGGACCATAGTGTAGTCAATTGGCCTTAAGCACAAACACCAAAATACTTTTAGTAAATATTAGAATTCTTTAAAATTGATGCATGTTATCCCGATTAAATACAGCATGGTTCATATTGGAATAATAAGAATAACACAGAAGGTTGGTATTCGTTTGTGCTCAGAGACACGCAAATGAATTCAGATACGTAATATTCTATGGGATGTATTTCTTTAAAGCATATTTTTATATCGTTATAGTGCTTAAGGCATAATGAAGTTAATATATACTTTATTCATATGCACAATAACATATTTCCAATATAATATGGTATGACTGGCTTTAATGGTGGTTTTGCAGTGCCACATAACAAATTATTTATCAGACACATTACTGGATAAAATGAGAATTGATCGAATTGCGTTTTCAGATGTGCTGTGGGTTTCAAATAACGAATGAGTTTGAAGAAGCTTTATAATCAAAAACATAATCAATCCGTGTTTAACCCTTTCAGTCGCAGTGTTCCCGCTGATGGAACACCTAATTTTAATTCTCAAGTGCAAAAACTCACCCCGGAAATTTTTTAGCAAAGATTTACATTTATCACATAGCAGAAAAAGCCTTTTTTTTAACGTGAAAATTTAAAATTTCTTCTATTTCAATTATGTTCGTAAATTTCAGTGGCAATGTAATTTAAATGATCCGAATTTCCTTGCGCCACAAAGGGTTAAAATACTCCGGAATAAATTGAAATGTTGCGATCTATGCAACTTTTACGAGTTTTTGTTGTCGATAATGTTTACTTATAAAGTGATTTATTTATTAAATTAAATATTACTTGAATTTAATAAGGTTTACTTACAGATGTTTCAAACCGAAAATTTCTCGAAAAGGAACAATGCTAATTTTTTAATTTTTTAAATATATATGATCAGCTATGTGTCTAAAACCAATTTTTAAAATTGGTTTAGTAATTTTTAAAATAAATTAAGTAGTGAACGTTAAAGGATTAAATCCATTTTTTTTAAAATCTGAGTTGAAATATTTAAACAAGTTACAATTTTATTTAAATGTTTTTATAATTATGTGTATTACTGTTATTTATAATTTTAAAAAAAGTAACAATTTCTTCTATTTTCTCTGTTCTTCATGTGATATATATGCTACACTCTTTTTTTTCTGTTCTTTATGTACATCATTTCTTTCTGTGCAATGTTTGAAAAGTCTTTGATAATATGTATGTGTGTAATATAAATTATATATATATATATATATATATATATGTATATATATACTAATGAAATATTCCTTCGTAATAATAATCAAAAACTAAAAAAAAAAAAAAAAAAAAAAAAAAAAAAAACAAGTTATAAATCAAATATTACGAATGGAAAAAAGCCTAATAATAATAATAATGTTGAAAAAATAATAAATGTAGAAAAAAAGCCTTATAAATATTCTTAAAATTTCTTTAATGTAAAAGGACAACGCTTTCCATCACATGTAATAAATCTCGATGTGAACAATTCGTATGTAGGGGAAACTAGGGAGACTTGATCCAGTTTTTGGTTTTTAATTTTTCATATTTTTTGTATAACAGTTGGAGCTGAATAAAAAAATATGTGCAAATAGTCTGTTATTTTGTACATACTGTGGCTAAAAATAATAGCACAGTTCTTATTAGAAATAGTTAAAAAAAAAAAAAAATCCTTAAGTCAGCACATGGGTCAAGTGTTCCTAAGCCTAGGGAGACATGACCCCCCTCTCATAAAAGTGAGAAAACTCATAGGTATTGAAAGGAAAAACATAGGTTTTGTGATTTAAACGTTTTCTACATTTATTTTGTAGATTTTAGTGAATACAAAAATTGTTTATTGTTTTTTTTTTTTTTTTTTCAAACTTTGTACATTTCACATCAAGGGCCTTTCTTGATTTTATTTTGTCAAAATTTTTTTCTTTTCTTCTTTCTACCTCTTTCTTTTATTTCTCTTCTGTTTGGTGTGTCAGTGGCTACCATACTCTTACCCTATTTTCTGAGTGCAACTTTTTGTTTCTTTTTTCAGTTTTAAGGTAGGGTATTACGTTTACTGGACTGCTTACAGAAAATACTGAAGGGCTGGCTTCAACAAAATTTAAACCAGTAACAGTGGTTGTCGATGGTCTTTATGTGTCATAAATATATCATCTTCCTCTTCAAAAGGCCGTTCAGTGACAGATGCACAAAGAAAATCTCTCCTAAATGTCTCCATATTGCGTCATCATAGAAAAGGATTTATTATGTTTACAAGATTTGGTAGTTTCATGCCATAGAATTTCGCCAAACGCAAAGTGCGCCTACGTTATCCGTTTGAACCATTAAATTACACTATTTTAGTTATTCATGAAACAAAAATCCATTAAATAAAACAAAGAACATTAAATTAATCACTGGGTTAAGTCTCCGTAGTTAGCTTGGGTCAAGTCTCCTTAAGTAGCTTTGCTTTGTTAATCCAAACTTTTTAACAACTTGCATTACAGTTACATAAAACTACTATGTACCAATCTGTAGCTAAAAGAGTGACTAAAACAAGTATACTTCTGAAATTGACTTACCTCAAAACTGGAAGTTCAAATTTAACAGACTCCAAGATCTTCAAAATTTACTTGAAAGAAGCAGTATCAATAAACACTAAATTGCAAGAAAACTACGGATTATTCTGGAATGGCTGTTACCTGCAAAATGCTGTTGTATGATTGGCCAATCAGTACATTCACAGACATTTCGCTGAAAATTTCCTTTCTTAGGAAAAATCCTCATGGGTCAAACTTCGCTAGTTCCCCCTACATTGTTTTATATAATATTCAAGAATAGGAAATTTAATAATAGGAAATTTTAATACTGATAGTATTTAATGTTTTTTATTTTCAATGCTGCTTTACAGTAAAAGGACATTCTTGGGGGTAAAAACAAATCTTCTGATTTATAAGTCTGAAATGATTATTTTTTGCTGTTTTTCTCTTATCCAAATACTAAATTATATATAGAATTTTTTTTACAATGTTTCTTAACTTTCATGTTAGTGCTTCGCATACCGCGTGGATGATTAACTTTTCCTAATATTATCAATGCCGAATCTCTTTTCTGTTTTCTGTTTAATACTACTAATTAAAAAAATTAATAGATCTTGAATGCAAAGTTTGCATTGGCCACAGAACTAGAAAAATTACCATTTGCGTATGTTTTACTTTTTAATTACAAAAATGTTGAAATACCTAAAGGCTTCAACAGGAAAAGATAAGAGTTAATTTACACAGACGATAAATTTTAATTTACACAAATAGAACCGAGATTGGTTGCCGATGTTACGCGGTTTAGTTTATCTAATACTAGTCCTCTAGTAAGAGAAGTCGCAGGTGTTGTGAGGTAAAGCAATGTTAGCGTAACGCTACAAATGAAGTTCGCACTTTACGAATAACACGTGAATGTGGAAAGTTTAGGATTCAGTTGATTAATGGAGTTAGTTCAGGATAAACTAAATTTGCAATTTGCGATAGGTTAATATTTTGGAAAGTGATTTATATAAAAGGAGAAGGTAGAGAAAAGTAGAGGAGGCTGCTTAGAGAGCTGCTTAGAGGGAAGTAGAAAAGAGGTTAGCTACTTAGGAAGTAGAAAGGAGAGTAGGCTGCTTAGCGAGATGCTTAGAGTAGGAAGAGAGTTAGTGATAATGAATTAGAAGTAGTAGGAGGTTAAAGGAATTAGTAGTGAGCGGCTATAGTAGAAGTTAGTCAGTCGAGTAGTATAGTGGTTAAGGGAATCCTCCCTCTTACGAAAGACGAGTATAGTCTTGAGAGTTAACGAAGTTAAGTGAAGCAGTGGCGATTAGTATCTGTAGATAGTTAGAGTATTTATGAAGGCTGCCCCCTTAAGTTTATAAAGGTACTGAATGTGATTATAGTCCAACGCCCACCTTTTCATTAAGCTCTAAATAAAAGCTCTTTATTTATTTTATATTCAAGTCTTGTGCTCTATTACTTACCATTTAGCTACTTCATAAAGTAATTAAGTAATTAAGTTAAGCTTAATCTAAGTTAGAGGAATATGGCTGACACTTATTCCTTACAGTGTAGGAGAATATAGAGAATCTGAACACTATTTTTGAAAAGTATACCTCTCGTAATATGGCATGACGGTTTTTGATGCCATCAAACTAGATAGCTGGTCAGTCATGTTACTCATGAGGGGCACATTGATTGAACGACGATGCGTTAATTTGGTGCTGCAGCCGGTTATGCTACCTTACATTTAGCGGCTGCAATAAAATTTTTTCAAGGAAGACTACTCGCGAACACATATTGCACTCATTAACAGACAAGCTTAGCAGAATGTCTATTTCCTTCCTTCCTTGTCCTTCAAAGTTTCCGAATTTCTCATATTGCACTCATTAACACACAAGCCTTGCAGAATGTTCATTTCCTTCCTTCCTTGTCCTTTAAAGTCTCTTAATCTCTCACATGCACTCATTAATATACAAGCCTTGCAGAATGTCCATTTTCTTCCTTCCTTGTTCTTAAAAGTCTCCTAATCTCGCATATTACACTCATTGATACACAAGCCTTGCAGAATGTTTATTTCCTTCTTTCCTTGTCCTTCAAAGTCTCCTAATCTGTCACATGCACTCATTAATAAACAAGCCTTGCGTCAATTTTCTTCCTTCCTTGTTCTTAAAAGTCTCCTAATCTCGCATATTGCACTCATTAATGCATAAGACTTGCAGAATTATTTCATTGTCCTTCAAAGTCTCCTAATCTCTCGCATATTGCACTCATTAACACACAAACCTTGCTGAATGTCCATTTCCTTCCATCTTTGTCCTTCAAAGTCTCCTAATCTCTCACATGCACTCATTAATACACAAGCCTTGCGTCCATTTTCTTCCTTTCTTGTCCTTCAAAGTCTCTTAATCTCTCACATATTGCACTCATTAACATAAAAGCCTTGCAGAATGTACATTTCATTCCTTCCTTGGCCCTAAAAGTCTTCTAATCTGTCACAGATGGAGAAACTGTGAGATATAATTGGCTGTCATGTTTCTGCTCTCCTGCAGTTTCAATTGAAAAACGAACTATGAAGAATTGTTGACAACATATGGGCTATCTTTCCTCAGGACAATATTCGCAGGGTAGATGAATCTGCCCATCATAGGGATGTTGCTTGCATGGCTGCTACAGAAGGTCCCACTTTGTAAGAATCACCCCATATTACGCAGTTATATCAAAAGTTATCTTTTTTTAAAAAATAAAATCACTTACTTAGATATGCATCATCTGTATGTGTACAAATTATCGTCACATTCTACTCACTTTTGCATGAAATTGCATTTTTTTTTTTTGTCATTAAGTGTATTTTGTTTAAGAAACTGTTAGTTTAATTTAAATGAATCTATACTTTTATTTATAGCTTTTATAAATTATTTCGTTTGCCTGATTTTTTTTTTTTTTTTTACATCTGTTTTTTCAGAAGCAATGTAACTCTCAAAATTTAATTAATCTAGTAATAAAAAATAATGTTAATTCGGTATTATAATTAAAATTTTTACAGAATTTTCAGTAAATGAATAATTTTGATCAGATACACTTTTTTCTTTCAGAAAAATATCGAATCTCCTAACAAATATGACATTTGTTTTGCTTGCTTTAAACCAAAAAAATATTCTCGGAAAATCTTTTCTCATATCAAAAGAATATAATGTAATCCCATTATATATAGTTTATTCTTTCTTTATGTACTTTCATGATTTTATAGAGATAAAACAACATAGGAAGTTACCGAATAAAAGATCAGATTGACCTTTACTGAGCTTTTATTTGCGTAATACATGTGCATTTTTGAATAGGAGTTCCTGAATTTCTAAAATCTAAATTTGTTTTTTTCATTTTTGATGCAACTGAAAACTAGAAATGCTATTTGAAAAACATATTCCGACTTGTATATTATAATCGTATCATGTAATCGGGAATTTCAGATTGCAGTAAAAGTAAATGTTTTTTGTTTCATTTTATGATTTTGTTTGTGTGAATTGTAATAAAGAGTTGAAAAATATTTATAATATAAATGCTTGGATTTTATTTTTTGGTGTTTTAAACAAGATTGGAAAGTTAAAAAAAAAGTGTCGTGTTCTTTGAAAAAAAAAAAAAAGAAGATTTTAATAATAATATAAATTTACAAATAAAGGATGATGGCATGAAGGAGAAATATTCCATCTATCTAACAAGGAAATCTTTTTTTTGGTAAATCATTGATTTACTAAATCTAATTTTTATTATCTAGTGCTTAATTTCCTTTTCGGGCTTATTAAAGCCACATAAAATAATTGAATGAACATTTAAGGAAATTTAGCGGGAATTTTCTTTTTGCAGTGTGACACGTTCATACTAACAGTGAACTTATTATGTGTTTAGTTTCTCTTTGTCGAAAAAAGAAAAAATTCGTCATCTACATCGTTCGCAACATTTTAGCCCTGACTTTATTTGGCACCAGTTTATCTCTAAAATCTCTAATATATAACTTCGATAAAATAAGAAAAAATTACTCTTAAAAATAAACAGTAGGAAATAAAGGCATGGCTAAAAATACTCAGAAATAAATTAAAATGTTGGCAGCTTTGCATCCATGCTAAGCAATACCTGTAACATGAGAATATGGATTTAGGGAAGGCTATGGAAAATTTTGTTTGGGATAATTCTATAAATATGTTAGATTGTACTCTTTTAGTGAAGCTTGTTCCTGATCGCATTTATCGAGTTAAATAAATATGAAAGCTTGAAATAACTACAGAAATAACGAAATATAATTTTCATAATAGAAAACATAATTAATCTAGAATTTCCCCCATTAAATCTTGTGAAGAAACAAAATAACTTTTGAAGAGGAATAATAACTGCAATCGATGAATAAATAATGTTCACGAAGTCTTAACGTCAGAGATTTTCTTCACTGAGACTGTCGTCACAAAAGTAATAAAAGAAATATCATGAATCAGAACAGAAAATTATAATTTAAATAAATAAATAAATAAATAAATAAATAAATAAATGTCCATTTTAATAGATGGCAGGTGTGAGAAAGATTATATTCATGTATCTATATGGTAGTACATGTAAAGCGTGAAAAAAAATTGCAATTTTGCTCTAACAAAGCAGTTATTATTTACATTCATTAAAGGGTGTCTTTTGGTTTGAATAATAATAGTTTTTACATACTATAAATTACAGTAAAAAATATATAAATATTTTATAGTATAAATAATAATAAAAATGAAAGCAATAAAAATTCTAAATCCCGAACACAAAGCTTATTGCACTCTTTCTTTCTTTCTTTTTTTTTAAACTGTAACTTAAAAAAAAAGGCGCGATAAAAACTTAATACAGTGTTTTCCACTGAGTAAAATAAAATTTAAGACTCATCTGTTGAATAAACATTCTTTCTGTAAATAGAGAAATGACAAGAGTACATTTAAGGAGGAAAGACAAAATTTGCCGAACAAAAAATAAACATTTCCCCCTGCTTTCTTCTTCTTCTTCTTTTTTTTAATATTCTCGTAAGATGAAAATGTTTTTTGAAAAGAAAAATAGGTTTCAAATCAAGTTCATATATTGATATACTCTCTGGGGAAGAAATCGATATTTGGAAAGAAGTATATTAAATTACAATACAGGTTATTTTTAAAAACAAAACATTGTGTGAAAGTTCAAATAAATTTTAAGATTTTTCGTTAAAAAAAAATACGGATCACGTTTTAAGAGGGAAAATAGTAAACATTTTCTTTTATCTTTTATCCCATTTTAATTTGTGTTTTAGTCTTTAACATTAATTTAGGCATTTTTATTGAAATAAGAATCATACTTCGTTTTCTAAACGTCATATCGAAAATATATTTAGCATATAAACTGAAAAACTGACTTAATTTTTTCTGCTATTTTATTAGTCAAAATGAAGTTCTTAGAACTAATTAGTTTAAATGGCTATGTTTTTGTAATATTAATATTTTAATGCCAGCATATCAGTCAGATTAATCAGCGCAATTATGTGTAACATTTATACTTCAAATGACAACCTTAGGACCAATTCTTCTTCTCCAGTAATGCCGTGTGATCAGTCGAGTTCTTTGGTCTTATGAAAAGCATTGTATGTCCTAAAATAGTAATTTATAAGAACAAACATCTAAAAAGGAACATAATAAGAGCCACGTTTTTAAATGTAAGCACATTCTGTTCACGCCATTTTTTTTGCCTTACCTGGTTTCAAAATTTTTTTTTGTGTTTCTTCAAATAAAACAATTTAGAGAACTCCCCACAAACGACTGCAGTGTGATAAAAGTGCTTTAGTTTTGTTACTAGTAGGATTAAATAAATAATATGAATCAAAAGATTATATTTCCTATCTCTAGAATTGTTGTTTTTTAAAACAATATATAAATCTCTCTTTCTGTCTCTCTGCCATATATATATAGATATATAGGTATAGATATAGATATATACAGATATATCTATATATCAATATATACATAGATAAACAGATAGATACTAAAACAGAAGATTTACTTTTCTTTTTTTTTTTTTTTTTTTGAAATTTAACATGTTGGATAGCAAATACCTGGGCAATATTACATTGCCGTTTATACTAAATTTTTACATAAGTAGAACATTTCTAATTCATTTTAATATGCTATATTCAGTCATTTACTACACAAAAATAAGAATGATTTTTTTTTTTAATTTTAATTAATATAAATACATACGGGAAAGAAAAAAGTCTAACACCAAAAAGAAATTAGTTTAGAAAAATTAAATTTAGGTAAAAGCATTTGTCTAGGTAACATAGTTATTTGATTACAATTTTAAAATCAGAAGTTCAAGTATGGGCGAGAAAAGGTGTTTCAATATGTAAAATATTGGTATGTTAATAAAAACTGTAATTGCTACGATTTTTGAATGTAAGCTTGTAAACGTGCATATTGTCGTTCAGGTTGGGTATGTCATTTTGTGCTATGGAGTTCCATACTTGTTGTACTTTATTAATCAAATATACAACGGCTAATACTAGTTGTGGATGTAGCTAGTATTTTTCGTCCAATCATGTTCTAAATGCTCTAGAAGGAAAAAAAAAAGATCGGATCATGTCGACAATATATAGAACAAGTTCGGTAACAACAGTGATAGGAGAACGAGATCTGTTCATTTGGAAAACCCTCCTTTGAGTACTGCTCATGAACGGTAGAACAACCAGTTCAATCAGAAGTCTGATATATTCATTTTCAGTCAAATTACTTGAGATAATGACGTGGGTGCTTTTGAGCAATAAGTAGTAGACCTTAACACCTGGAGATAATGAAGTACGTCTACATCACAGACAGCTTAGTTCAAATCACTCACCTGGCCTCCTTCTAACGGCTATTTTAGTGCAACGAGGTTTCTAACGCCTACCACTCAAAAACTTGGAGCGTTACCAAATTGGCCAATATGTTGGGATTTGGTAAACTTCCAGTCATTCGGCGTTCCTTTATCGCTATTTTCTCTGGACTACAAGGCTTATTGCCCCTATTTTAACAATGGACTAGTTCAGACACTTGCACACAGGCTCCCATGACCCTAAGAATCGTGGTTGAAGAATACTGGCACCAGGCCCTCACTTTTACCAGGTAAAAAGCGGTATTCTTTGGAGAACACAAGAGATTTTCAGTTCACCTTTCTACATGTTCTACACTGGCACCACGAAAATTGCAGAGGGCAGAGAAGTTAATAATATGAAGCAATTTTGATTAAAAAGATATGAACAAAATTATAACTGATTTCAAGACCGAACCCTATTGCATTTCTAAACATTAACGCTTCTTTTTGTAAAGGGGCTTTTTTTGCCACTATCCGTACAATATCTTACCAAGAAGTTAACCTATTGGCTTTTTTATGGTCTTGCGATATTTGTAGTAACATATTTATTAAAATGAATTAAAAAGGCAGAGACATTTTCTGTTTTCATTTATTTTATTTTCCTATATTTACTATTTAAAAATTATGTAAAACATAAAAATTGGAAATTTTTATTAAAGTTAAAAATTTTTGAAAGAATAAATAAAGTTATTTTTACAAATTATGATTAATTTTATAGATATCATTTATATAAATATGTGTTGAAATATTATAGCAATAGGTGAAGAAGTTTTGTCAAAAATTAAAGATACTGGGAAAAAAAAAAAAAAAAAAAGGAGAGAGAGACAGAGAGACAGAGGATGAAAATAACCGGTAAGAAAATAAGCTGTGAAATTCAATATTAACATCAGTTACAGTTTTGCTCATCACTTTTGAACGAAAGTTCGTAAAGTCATAATTAATACATCAAAATGTTCAGAATTGCTCATATTTTTAATATTCTGTATTTTCTGGCGTATAACGCTCAGATCTGTGACATTACTTATACACTGGAAATTTAAATTTATAGTGAAAGCTATTTTTTTAACAAGCTTTTGTTTCTTACAAATATAAATTTATTTGTAAATTAAATTTTCTGATGTGTAACTCATGTATGTAACTTGCGCGTTATATACCGAAAAATACGGTATATTTTTATTTATTTATTTATTTTTCAGAATGTCGATTTTTATGTAAGGTTAAAGCTGCCTAGACACCGTAACATTTTTAACTATGCTAGTAGTAAGCTTTTGTAAAATAACAAGAAAGAAAAATCATGCAGAACGCATTGATTAGTAACACTTTCCAACTGTGCGTAATTGTTGTATCGAATAACTTTTAATATTCTTTGCCTACGTTATCACACAACAGACAGAAGGACTGAAAAATATACAGATAGACTAATTGATTTTAAAATTACTCTTAGGCATTTTGGAAAGTGTTAAAAAGGCTTAACGAAAACGAAAATGCAGCTATTAGATTATAATTACAGCTTTTGATCTCTCTCAATATTTTAGTGTAGCCCTGTATATCAGAAAGTTAATCGTATCATATTCTATACAAAACATTATTTTAGAATATTAACAATACATTTCAATATTTTTGTGATTTTTACAGCAGAAAGATTTTTAAATATAACTTTCTAAAAATTCTGTCCTAAAACGTAATGCATTGGCTTTGTTGTTGTTGTTCCTGTAAACAAACTAGTTATACTGGACCAATTAATGTCATTTTAAATGGGGAACATTCCATAGGGAAAATATTTATAAAAAAAAAACACTCATAGAACGCAATGCTTTCGAATGCTTTTTGGTGTCCCTATACACAAACCAGAAGAGATATTCACTCCATTTTGAATATGGAACATCCGATAGTGAACTTCAATAAAATATATCAGTTTCAAGAAATTCCATAAATATTTACAGGAGTTAGAGCGCGGACAGATAGACAGACAGACAGATTGACAGAATACTTTTGAGTGTCCCAGTATATAAACCAATGGTGGTATTTCCTCCATTTTATACAGGAAACATCCAATAGTGAACTTGAATAACATATTTCAATTTCATTCAGATATGTCTACAGTAAAGGTATGAAAATATGGTTTATAGAAATACCTCTCATAGAACATCATGCTTTGAAATACTTTCGAGTGTCCCTGTACACAAACCAGTAGAAGTATAAACTCCATTTTCAATAGGGAACGTCCGATAGTGATCTTGAATAACATATTTTAATTTCATTAAGATATGTCTACAGTAAAGGTATGAAAACATGGTTTATAGAAATAACTCTCATAGAACACAATGCTTTGAAATAATTTCGGGTGTCCCTGTACACAAACCAGTAGAGGTATAAACTCCATTTTCAATAGGGAACGTCCGATAGTGAACTTGAATAACATATATAAGTTTCAAGAAATTTTATAAATATTTACGGGAGTTAGAGCGCGGACAGACAGACGGACAGAGAGACAGACAAACCGAAGTCATAAAAACTTTTCAACCTTATTGGAAAGTGTTAAAAATCAGTTTATTTGTGCGTTTCTTTAGGTTACTTCTAGAGGGAAATATACCCTTGTTGGAAAATATAAATTCTCATTGGTCATTATTTAAGAATAATTTATCCAACAAAAATAATATCTATATAATTTATTTCTAAAACCTTTTTTATCCTTTGTCATTTAAAATAATAGTTATTTTTGTTTAATTTTATATCTAAGGTTAAAATTGAAAATATATATATATATATATATAATTATGGCATAAAATTATATTAAAACTCCCAAAATATTTACAAACCTTTACTTTAATATAGCAAATATTTGTAAACGTACTTTCTTTATATAATCACTTAATTAAGTTCACGAACATATATAAACAACATTATCGAAAAACATTGGTGCTCATTATCAACACTGAGATGGAATTTAAGTAAATATTTACTTTCTTTATTATACTCAAGTTACTTTTTCTGAATATATATTGAACGTTTGGACGAAAACAAATTAAAAAAAATTCGTTACAAAACGGATATGTTTTAATTGTGTCTGAAAGCAAATTACACAACAAAATTGTTTTACAAATGTATCCATGTTTTATCCACAGGAAAGTCTCAAAACTTATGTCTCATTTTGTGAAAGGTGTTATAACAAAGAAAATGAGGCAGACTGCCTGCAAAAGTATGAATTTTAATCGTTATTTTTTTATTGAGATGGAATGACACAATAAAAATGATTTCTCAACAAACATGTACTAAAATACTGGAAAAAAAAACCTACCTTATTAAATAGTTATCTCACTTTTTGCAACATTCAAAAATACCGATAACTTTTAAGATAATAATTTGAAGACATGTTTGTTTATTTTCTATTATAAGTCAGCATAAATCTTTGAATGAGCATTTTTATTTATTTATTTATTTATTATTATTATTATTATTATTATTATTATTGATGCGGCGTTATATAAACGAGGGATTGGTGTTCAGTCACTATTTCAAATAACGCAATTGGTATATATATATATGTATTATTTAATGGAAGATAACTACGCAAGCGATTATTAAAAAAAAAAAAAAAGAAACAAAATTGGTATTTAATAGGTGGTCACACAAAACTCTGTATATGTATAAATATATCATATTTGCATAGATAGTTTAACACTTTAAAACTTAAATTGGGTAAAGACCTTAAACATATTTTTGTCCGATGGAGGCAATCTATGACGCTACATAACAATTTTTAAAAATGCTTCACTCTTAAAATATGTGAATCTTTGAAAGATGAGACATATGGGATTTTGGCAAAATATTGATTGGACCATTTAAGGCTGAAATTTCTGCGATGCGGCATAAAAAAAGGAAAAAAAAAAAAACCTCAGAAAGTGTTATAATTATACACCTTTTTTTACATAGAAGAAAAAAACACAATTCGAAAATATATAAAAGGTGTTAGTGTAATATTATGACATTTATATATTAAAGATATTGAATTAGGTTGGAAACTTCATAATGCTTTTGTTGCAAAATGGTCAGTTTTGTGTCATGATTGCAAGCACACTGTAAAAAAAAATCAGGAACGTTCCTGGGAAATTTAGGGCAGCTAATGTGCCTAATCTTTACCAGTAACCTTCCTGGAATTAACCAGGAACCTTTCTGAAAAATTCGGAAACACTCCCTCTAAAAGTCAGTAACCTTCCTGGAATTAACAAGGAACCTTTCCGAAAAATTCAGAAACCTTCCCTCTAAAAGTCAGTAAAATTCCTGGAATTAACCAGGAACCTTACTGAAAAATTCAGAAACATTCCCTCTAAAAGTCAGTAACCTTCCTGGAATTAAAAAGGAACCTTTCTGAAAAATTCAAAAACTTTCCCACAAAATATCAGTAACCTTCCTGGAATTAACCAGATACCTTTCTGAAAAATTCAGAAACGTTCCCACTAAAAGTCAGTAACCTTCGTTTAATTAACCCGGAACTTTTCTGAAGAATACATAAATCTTTTTCACTTAAAGTCAGTAAAATTCCTAATAAAAAGCAGGATGACTATATATTTCAGAGATGTACCTGAAGAATTATTTTGATTTTGACCAATACATAGTTCACAATTTAGTTAGCTTAAAAGTTTTGCAAGGTAATTTTTGTTTATTTCACGAACGTTTTAAAATATAACACACACACACATATATATATAAATATATATGTATATTTCATAAATGCAATATTTATCTTAAAATTTTGTACAGACTAGTTTGATGGTAAAATTAAATATGTTTAACTATTATCGTATATTTTTTTCCTTATAGAATAGATATTTAAAAAAAAGAAACTTAATATACGTTGTTTTGTATTAAAATTTTTATCAAGTCAAATCTGAAAGAACATGCTAGTCTTTCAGCCTCTCCCCATGTGACAAGACAAAATTAGGTTGTGGGCCACCCTTCGCCATGGCAGAAAATGGTTGCCCCTCCTTTACTGTGACTGAAAAATATATTGTACTCCCTCTGAGAAGGCTTATAATATTTTATCACTCCCCCCTATACACACAGATCGAAATCCATAACAACATTTGGGATTATAAAGAAATATAATTTTGTTATCTATGAAATGATCGCCAAATATAAAAGTTGTACATTTTTGCTTTAATTTTTTTTTTTTTACAGAAAATCGGTGCTTGTATATGACAGGTATTGGAAATACAAAGGTGAAGACATTTTTAGAAAACAAGATTAAAATAATTAACAATTAAACATTCCTTAATACTCAGTTCAAAAGTGTATGATGAACATTTTGGTGTTTCTGTAATTACAAAAAATCAATTTATATTCCCAATGCCTTGAAACTATAATACATTCTAAGATAAAAAGCCACTCTAGAAGCATTAACAGAATATGAATTAAAATTTTTCCTTTTAACATTTTTTTTTTTTTTTTTTAATATGTTAAAAATCTAATACCATTTTTTTAAAAGAATTAACTTTACTCAGCTTTTGCCTGAATTAGATAAGAGTATAAGAAAATATTTGATCCTTAAAAGTGCTTTTACCACTCTTATTTTTAATACTCAAATGAGTTTAAAGCTAAGCCTTCCAGTGCATAATAACACACTTTCAGTTTTTTCCAACATTCAGACCAATTCATTACCAATTTATATATACTAGTATCGCCCAGTGGTCGAAACTCGACCATTTGTTTTGCAAAGCGAGGCAAAGCAAAGCTATTGCCTTGTCCTAAACGGAATGCAATTGCAACACAGCTGCGGCAATTGTTTGCTGATATTCACTTAACTGAATCAGCAGAGTTTTACTTAATATAACTATTTCTCTATGTAGATGTTAGCCTTTCCTGAAATGAGAGAAAATCGCAACGTGAAAATGCCTCTTGTTGTGTGATACAGCCCAGAAGCTAATAGGTACCATGTCAAACCAAGGCCCAACCAAGTATCAAATTCTGTTAAATTAATTCGATTGGTTCATAAAGTACAGTGTTTGAACAAAAAAAAAAAAAAAAAAAAAAAAAAAAAAAGATATTTTTCAATAATGGTCGAATTGAGTTCGGGAAATTTCAAAACGTGTAACTTTATCGAAAACCGAAAATCTAAAACTTTTCTGAATCTTATATTTTCTACTTATATATGCAGAGGAAAGAAAAATAAATCCACTTTTAAAAAAATAAAAATAAGTAGTCAATTTCACTTAATTAAAATGCAAGGAAATCTCAAAACGTGTAAATTCATCGAAAACCAGAAATCAAAAGTTTTTATGTATCTTCTACTTGCTTCTCCTACCCACAAAAGCTAGTAATAAAGACACTTTTTAAAAAAATAAGTAGCCAATTTCAGTTAATTGAAACGTAAAGAAAGCTTAAAACATGTAAATTCAGCAAAAAACGGAAATCGTAATTTTTTCCGTATCGTCTACTTATACATGCAGCAGTTAGTAACAAATCCATTTTCCTTTTAATTAGTATATTAGTTGAATATTTATTGTTTAAATATCACCCTTTGAAATGAAATGTTTATGTTTACATTCGAAACTGGAAGTTTGCCATTTTTTTTTCTGGAGTTTTGTAATTTTAAATTAAATTTTATCAATTTTACAGAAAAAATAACTCAATCAAACACAAGTAGACAGTAACTTATATATAACTATACCCAAATATCGGAATTAAAATCGGCAGATAATTTCCGTTATTTTTTAATAATTTTTTACAAAAAATCCTGTGGACAATTAACGTAGAAAATCTTTTTGATGGCTCCATGGACAGACAGTGACGTCATCACTTCGCTTGCGTATAGTGATGCTACATTATACAAATTACTGTGTCTATGGTTTTATTTGAGCTTTATGAAATTGCCAGATTTAACAACTTTCTACTTTTAGGTATTTTTTAATGTAAAGGAATACGTGTATAAAAGGGAAAAATGAGGGAAAATGCATAAAAAATAAATGTATTTTTAAATACCTTCTTGACATCGTAAGAAAATATTATTTGTATTCGCACCTTCCGGTTAACCATACCTTTCGAATGATACCATTTTCAACCCTCTACTCCTATAATTAATATGTTAAAAAGGGACAACAAATTTTATGCTTGCCTATTAATATATAGATATATATATTTATTTATTTTTATTTTATTTATTTATTTATTTATTTATTTATCTATTTTTTTTTGGGGGGGGGGGGGTTGTTATTGAGAAATTATCACATTTTAAAAATAAAAAATTTTGCATTTTTAAATGATACATTAAAATTTCAATAATTTGTATGATATGCAAAATTGTTAGCAGTTTTGTAAAATTTGTTGTAATGATTTGACTAGAAATGCCGTTAAGTTGTTGGCAGGAAAAAAAAAAAAAAAAATCATATCCATCAGATACACCAATATCAATTGTAAACATTAATAAAATACATTTAAAAAAAATTAAAGGCGAAAGTAGTAACATTAAATCAAATTCTTTCCAAAACAAAAGAATTCTCTCTCGGACTGTGTAATGTAGTTATTGAAAAAAGTAATGATATTTGTTAGATAAGGCATAAGTAACAAAATGTTAAACAAGTGTTCATTTTGTAACCTATTTCAGTACAATGTAGCATATAAAATTTCCGTAATTGGTATGGGAAAAATCTCAAAGTTCTATGTTTTTGAAGAAGCTGCAAGTGTCTTCAGAAAGCTATCACTTCTTTTTTTTTTTTTATCAACCCATATGAAAAAAAATCATTAACACAAAATCTTTAATATGTTAAGGTGGTTCTAGAAGTATACATGCCTAAGTAAATATTTATTTTTAAATGTTATAGATTTTTAGGGCTTTGACACACATTTGGCATACTGCTACTTTTGTACACATCCCTTATTTCATTTAGTTACTATATGCACCCAATTGTCAGATTACATCATAATGGCTTGAAATATGGGTTAAAAAAAAGAAAAAAAAACATAATTCTAGTGATGATTTAGTGAAACTTTATTCCACTTAGTTAGGATATTAAGATACAAAGAAAACATTCAAATAATTTTTATTTACAGTTTAAATTAGATAATATGAGCAAGATACCAACATTATTCAGAGAAAAATGCCTATCATCAAATTTATTCATACAATCTTCTTTACAGTGATACACGTGTTTATTTTACATACTTGCCAACAAAAATCACAAAAAACATTCAGCTTAGAAAATACGATATACAAATATATAAAATAAATGGATTATATATAAAAATACTGCCAACTCAATAATTTTTTTAAAAATAATAATCCAATAAGAAACTACCATAGCAGTTCAATCAGACAAGAAAATATAATGAAATTAAAGACATTCAATTATGTTTTGAACGATATACGAAGATATCAAAATAATGGAATATGCATAAAATATTGCTCATTCTGTAATAAACTAATCACGCACTGATTAATTTTAAGTAAAGCAGCTTCTCTAGTATATTATCCAACAGTTGTTAATATAAAAATCAAAGCACATGCGACACACGTGAAAAACGTTACGAACGATACGAAGCCAAGATGGCGATCCACCGATATCAAAGATGTTGCCACGCAAAAGAAACACGTACTTACTGAATTCAGGAAATTTTTCGCCCGAAAACTTATTTTTCCCAGGAATCTGAAAAAAAATCCCGTGAAAACCAGGAACGTTGCTTGAAATAATGCGTAACGTTACGGAATTTTCTTACAGTGCAAATTACAACACAGATGTATTTTATAAATTTGTTTGTTTGTAAGCAGCATTGTCAACTTGAAATTTTATATTTAGTATCCATCACTATATATATATATATATATATATATATATATTATAATGGTTGTCTAATTGTATGCTTGTATAATCGGCTATCATATAGGAGTTGCCTACTTTTTAAATTTATTCCGGAACATTGTTACTATCTGCTTATACATATATATATATATATATATATATATATATACCACAATTTTTATAGTATTATTTTCTCCAAATTGCATCTACAATCAAACAGGAAGAAAATAATTCTTTAAAAATACTGATATGAAAAAAAAGGCGGGCTCGGAAATAAATTATAAATGTTGGAAACTGTGTTAAATACATCAATCATAGTTTTTTAGTATTAGTAGTTGTTATTAAAAAAAATCCTGCACGTTTGTAACACTATCTATAAGGAAATACTTCTTTTTAGTGTTAAATTAAAGCCAGAAAATTAAAATAGAGCTACCTTATTATACATTTTAATTTTTTTTTAATGTGGAAAAATATGTCTTTTTTTTTTCACCGCATGGTTCGTCAGACGGGAACCTGAGAATTAATGTTGATGCCGATATGGAATACAACGATTTTTGAATCTAAATTTGAATTTTAAACCTACGATCTAATGACCAAAGCGAAAACCTTCCCGCTATTAGCAGAGTAAAATTTCCTTATATCAGAGGTGAGTTGAAAATTCTATGGAAATTTTTGATACGTCGAAAATTCAATAAACAAAAAGTCTTTAGGGTGAATAGTAATAAAATAAGAAATTGATAGACATTTGTTATTAATTATATAGGAACAGACACTTTTGCATTACACCATACATTTCCCTTACCGAATTGCTACTGTTAAAATCCCATACTATTTCTTTATTAAATTAAGGAGGTAGTCTATATTATAAGTATTTCAGTTAATTTTAACAGTATAAATTACTATTTTTGAATTATAATTCCCATATACTTCAATCACAATTCCTGAGGCCATGGAAGCGTCTGCGCAAGCGCAGTCTCAACGAGTCCAGTGTTAAAATAGGGGAGACAGTCATCTGATTTAAGGAAAATAAGAGATAAGAGAGCGCCGAATTACTGGATGTTTTCCAAATCCCAAGCTGTCGGTCAATTTGGCACCCCTCCAAGCTTTTGGACTGTTCCTCACTGCTAGTTTTAGGAAACGTGGTTACACTATACATATGCATAAAAATAATAACAATAATATGTGTAACAATAGTTCTCTAAAATAGAACAGATTATCTTGAAAACGTGTCTAATACAAAGAATTTTTTCACGTCCATTTTTGAATATTTTTTAAAGATAAATAAAGAAATAGAATAAAATTATAATTCGAGGTTTTTCTGTTGAGTACAATAAAATTTAAGAACCCTTTGTTAAATAATCACTAATTTGATAAAAAAAAAAAAAAAAAAAAAAAAAGAATAAACTTTTTTTTTTTTTTTTTTTTTTTAAACATAAAAATACTGGGAAAAAAAAAAAAAAAAAAAAAAAAAACTTTCTTTTTTATTTGTGATAAAGCACGATCTTTCATCATTTTATAAAAGTACATCTTTTATTCCGAAAAAAGGAATTTTTGAAATCTCCCTTCATTCATTGTTGTTGGTCGTAAGAGGCAGTGTATATTGTGAAAAAATATAATATGCCTGCTATTTTAAACTGAGAAATATTGTGTGGAAGATGATTCATACTTTCTATATTTTCTTTAATAATGATTTTGTCCATAACCCAAGAAAAAATAATTCAATTAAAATTTTCAGAATTTATAAATATATTTTTTAATACCACTAAAATGTAAGTTTTTTTTTTTTTTTTTTTTTTTTTTTAATTTATTTATTGGCACCCAGACTACTTCGCTGTAATATTTAAAAGTTTGCGAACTGTCAGTTTTTCAACTTCAAATTGAAATTATATGTCCTATTTATTTTATTGTTATTGGTTTTATTACTTTCTCTTTTATTTATTACTTTATCATACCCATAAGGTAGAGAAAGCATTGTTTTGGGGTCAAATTTTGGAAATTGAATTTTTGTTATATTTACACGTTTTGAGGTTACATGAATCCAAAAATCATGTTTTTAGCGGTTGGTCTCTCTGTGTGTGTGTGTCCCTGTGTGTGTGTGTCCCTGTGTGTGTGTGTCCCTGTGTGTGTGTGTTTCTCTGTGTGCCTGCTTGTCTGTGTGTATGTCTGTTATCACACATCTCAAAAACAAATTATACCAGAAACTCCAAACTTAATATTCTAAATGTGTATCATATAGGAATGCTACGCTAAACTTTTCGTTTATGTGAAGCAAATGGTTCTTGTACAGGGACACCCAAGAGTGTTCAAATACATTACGTCTATGGGAGAAAATGCAGGTATGTGGAGTTTAACATCTATAGACTGCACTAAACTAAATAAAACGAATATATGTTTTTTATATGTGTAAAATGATGCGTCATGTAGAATATGATATGGAAATCTATCATTGTTTGTTTACAGGGCTACACAAAAGAAGCAGATTATACTGCGACAATACTTGAAAATGGATGAAAGTGTATTTCAGGTTGTGTCTCGTGTTATTAATACAGGGTTATATTTATGTGCACCATGTTGTATGTGCATTATCTTCAGTAGATATACAAGGCTGTCAATATTTAAGCCATAACAATCTTTTTTATTGTGAGTGAAAGTGCTTTACTACAGTTATTTACCATGTCCAGGAAAGCTGCTCAGAAATAGAAATTAATTTCTAGCAGCCATATGGTAAACAAAGTTGTTTTTTAATTAAATATTGATCGCTTGTTTTTTTGTATATTTACATGTTTTGAGGCTTCTCGAACACCGAAGTCAAATTTTTAACGTTCGATCTTTGTCTGTGTCTCTTAAAGTAAATTAAAAACAAATAATTTTAGGCGATTCAAATGTATTTTGAAGCTAATATATTTGTTAATAGGAAAGTTTGAAAAAGATTGATAAGTTTCAAAGAATGTTGCATGTGAAAACTGTCTGGATAATTTTAAATGAACTTTTGATGTTAATAACAGATTTGAATTCTGTATAAATGTAGGTACAATAATGAAAGGGGGGTTTAATGGGGGTTGCAGCCCCTCTCACAAAAAATTATTTGTCGAATAAAGCTGTTCAGAAACCTAAATTGAAATGTTCCAACATAAGTTTACATAACAGTACTTGTTATTTTACTCGTTATTTTATAATCTGCATTTATAGTATTAAATTTCAGGGTAAGAGAAAGTCGTGTGAGTGACACATTTTAATTAGGATTTCGTAATCAATTTTGACAGAAATGAATAATTGGTTAAAATGTGTGCGTATGATTCATGGTTTAAAAAAAAAAAAAAAAAAAAAAAAAGCTAAATTCAGCTGAAAATTTCACATTTTGAAGAAAAATAAAATGTAATTAAATTCAAATTCACCTCTACGTTGACATTTTTTAAATTTTTGATCTAACGTTCTTCCAACTTAAACTTGTAGACTTTATAGAAAAATTTAATAGTATTGATAATCGATAAATTTAAGATTGCTTTACTTTTTATTTATTTCATTATTTTATTATATTATAAAGTTAGTTTTATACTTGATTTAAAACGACTAGTTTAGTTTCCAGCTTAATATGCGGTAAAATGTACAACATTTTTTACAATTATCCAACATTATATATTTAATAATAATAATAATAATAATAATAATAAACCGTTTTAAAAGATATATATATATATATATATATATTTCTATTTTCAAAGGAAAATAATACATTTTTTATCATTTTAAAATAATGTAGTTTAATGTTATGTAGTGCTTTAAATTGAACATATTGTAAAATATTATTAATAATAAAAAGAACATATATTAAATAAAATAAAAAAATAAATAAGTAAAGGTGGGATATAAAAGTAAATATTTCTGTATATTTTCTTTAAAATGTACTTTTTTACAGTATTTTATAAAAGGATTCTTTCTGTTCCAAAGGAAAACAAGTTTGAAATCCTCTTTCATATACTGAAATTCCTAGGAGAAGTAAGTTAAGTTTATATTTGAAAAAATTCTATATTAAATTATTGTACACCTTTTATTTACAACTCAGAAAAATACATGGATGCTATAAAACAAGATTTAAAAGTATTGATATTTTCATTATTTACGAATTTTGCCTTCTTTTCTTTCTTACTATTCTCAAATTATTGAAATTTTATTATTTGCTTTATTATTTTATGTTTCTTTGCATATTTATTCTGTTAGGAATTTTAAAGAACTTAAGTTAAAAAATTAAAGCTAAAAAAAAAAAAAAAAAAAAAAAAAAAAAATTAAAAGTTGTCAAAAATTATTAAATTTAGAAATACTTTATTCTTGGCAAGGTTTTTAGCGGTCCCTTAATGATTACCACTTTTTACATTCTCTTACCCATAAAGTCGAGAAAGTATTGTTTTAGGGTCAAATTTTCGAACGTGCGTTTTTGTTATATTTACGTTGTTTTGAGGTCCTCTGAATACGAAAATCATGTTTTTAGCGAATGGTCTGTGTGCCTGTTATCAGCATATCTCAAGAACAAATAGTAGAAGAAATTCCAAACTCGGTATTCTAAATGTTTATCATATAGGAATGCTACATTAAGCTTTTCATTGAGATGAAGCAAATGGTTCGTGTACAGGGATACTCAAAATTATTCAAATATATTACGTCTATGGGGGAATTTGCAGGTAAGTAGAGTTTAACATCTATAGACTGCACTAAACCAAATGAAACGAATATTTATTTTTTTGTAATAGAGATAGTCAACTGAAAAAAAAATTGTGTATGTGGGAGCCTCGCCTCCCCCCTGGGTAACAGTAATTTAATATAAAGTTATCGATTTTTTTTCGTTTTTAACCAAAAAAAAAAAAAAAATGTAATATTGAGAATAAATTGAACATTTCTTTGGATATCTAGTGTTATACTACTTCTCTAATATGGAAATCGTCTGCATTATCATAAAAGATAATTTGTTTTAATAATAATTTTAATAAATTATTTTTTAAAAACAGAATTATTTTTTAATAACCGAATTAAATTACATATAAATGTAGGTGCATTAATGAAACAGGGGTTGAGACGGTGGTAGCCCTCCTCACACAGAACTAATTGTCATATAAAACTCTTCCGAAGCCTAATTTAAATTGCTTAACATAGGTTTACATAACAGTACTCGTTATCTTACCTCTTAATCTCCAACTTGTATTTATAGTATTAAATTTCAGGCTAAGAGAAAGTCGTGTCAATGACACACCAGATTATTTATATTGT
Organism: Salticus scenicus; assembly: GCA_963930645.1. NCBI lineage: Eukaryota > Metazoa > Arthropoda > Arachnida > Araneae > Salticidae > Salticus > Salticus scenicus. The sequence goes on from OZ005659.1 coordinate 184,210,649, forward strand.
AAATATCAATAATCGCTATAAATGCAGATTGATTCGGCAGTTACAGTGGAGTCGACATTTCTTCTACGATTCAGCATTAGGCCCATTAGCGGTCTAGAAGTTCTGTCTTCAAGGCAGGGTTCGATCTCAGGTCGCGCTCGTCGCCTTAACCGTTTCGACTTTTCCGCGGTTTTCCCATAAACAAAGCCTAAGAACCCTTAGAAAGACCCCTGACGCAGGGCACTCTCCTCAAGCCTAGGAATCTAGTGCAGTCAATCGGCCTTAACCCAAATACAAATACCAATACCAATACCAATTGGGCACTTACCCATTAAGTAGGAAAAATATCAAAGTTTAGTTTAAGAAATATCACAAAACTGGTTGCCTTGCAATAATATTCGCCGTGCAGCAAAGGGCGGTCAAATTCGAGAACTATTATCTGTGTACACAAATTTTGAAATATAAATTTTTCCTTAGTATGCAGATTATTCATGTTCAATTTATTTTTCGTAATATACAAAATATTTGAAATGGGTCCATGCTTTCGATTGTAGTACGATTTATACTAAATAAATAAATAAAAGAACTATCTCAAAATATATATCTAGTATGCAGATTGTTCATGTTCAATTTATTTTTCGTAATATACAAAATATTTGAAATGGGTCCATATTTCGATTTACCTTGTAGTACGATTTATACTAAAAAATAAATAAAATAACTATCTCAAAATATATATCTACTACTAATAACTGTTTATTGTTTTGATAAGTAGTTATATCATATTTGCAAAGTTGAAATTAGAAATTTTCTCGATATAAATACTTATCAAGTTATCGAATTATTGTTTGTAAATATTTCTAAACAGCTAATAAATACTATATCTCGTATAGAAGAGTATACATCATTCCGTGTATTTCAATAAAGTTTTGACAGGAAAGTGTTCCAGTCTAAGAAAGCACATCATAATTAAGTAATCCTACATTTGACCGTATTTCCAATATCGAATTTGTGAGTCACTTCCTATTTCATCATCATATAAATGGGATTATTTATTTGTGTGAGTGTTTTCATTACCATCGTCATATAATTCAGTTCTTGAGTTGAATTTAATAATTCAGATAAATGTTACAACTAAATAATAATGCATATTAATAAATTTTAAATATATATGATTTTTGAATGTAGTTAACATTAACAAGGTATTTTTTTTATGCCAAATTTTAAAATTATTTATAATTCTCATCATTATATATATATATATATATATATATATATATATACAGAGAGGGAAAGAGAGAAAAATGTACTAATTATTAAATTATTATTATTATTATTACTTAGAAAAAATAATAAAAGTCAACTAAAAGTACTAAAAGTAAAACTTAAGGTTGAAAATTTAAAGATAATAAATGTGTAAAATAAAGCTTGTATATGATTTGCAATAAACACACACATAATTACATTTGGAATATTTTGATTAAAAAAAAATCTATCTGATGGAATTTTTTCTATCATATTTAACTACAGTTTAAAATAAATAATTATTAATAAAGTTTTAGTTAAAAATGAAGATGTCTCAAAAATGAAATTGAATTGTCCTTATTTGTTGTTGTTACAGACCGAAGGAAGAGAAATATATATTTATCAACTATAGCACATCCACTTGCCGAATAGTCTGATTTTTGCAAGAAAAAGGGCGACTTAGTTTATGCATGAAAAGTCATGGCCTAGCAATAATCATACAAGAAGAAGGTTTTCGTTGAAAGGATTAAGTTTGTTTTTAGTAACTAACAATGCTTCCAAGCATAGCTGCCAACATTATGCCATTTTATTTTATCTTATTCATCCATATACATGGTAGAGAAAGTATTGTTTTTGGGTCAAATTTTTAAAATTGAGTTTCTGTTATATTTACACGTTTTTAGATCTCCTGAATCCGATTTACAGATTTCTAGCCTTTCGTCTGTGTGTGTGTGTCTGTTATTAGCATATTTCACGAACTAACAGTAGCAGGATGTCCAAACTCGGTATTCTAAATCTGTATCATATAGTGATGATACATTAACATTTTTGTTGAGATTAAACAGACAGTGAATGTACAAGGACATCTAAGAGTATTTCAGGGAAATTTCTGGTAAATATAATGTAACATTTGTCGAATGTCCCAAATAAAATGGAATAGATTATATATATATATATATATATATATATATATATATATATGTCATCATCATCATCAACTTCAAGGATTAGGCATAGTGCCTGTTCCGGCTTCATTGTTCAGTCCACCGCTTTCTCGGTCGTCCTCAATCTCTCCTGCCCTTTGGGGAGTAGTCGAGGGTAGCTCTGGGGAACCGTGTTTCCGGCATACGCTGTACATGGTCTTTCCATTTAGAACGATATTCTTGTATTCTATCACATAAGTTGAAGATCTTTAACTCCTTCCTGATGTCTTCATTCCGAATCCAATCAAAAATTGTGCAGCCTTTTATAGGTCTCAAATGTCGCATTTCTGTTGCTTGGATTCTCGATAGATCCCGGCTTCCCAAGCTCCATGTCTCTGAGCCATAAAGTAAGACGGGTGTGGCCATGACCCTATAGAATTTAAGTTGTGTTTCTTTTCGTGTCTTCTTCCTGAGGGTTTTTCTCAAAGTTCCACAGATGTATTGGAATTTGTGCAATTTCTGCTGTACCTCGTTCTCGTAGTCATAAGTGAGATCACAACCTAGATAGGTAAAGTGTGATACTTGTTCTATGACTTCATTTTCAATGACAATTTTTGTACGAATAGGTTCTTTCCCTTTGAAAGCCATAGATTTGGTTTTTTTTATCGAGATTTTCATTCCATAGTCTTGACAAATTTTGTGTAGGCTATACGTTGATCTCTGTAGATCGTATTCACATTCCTGAATGATAACCTGGTCATCCGCGAACAGTAGCGTGTTGATGGACATGTCTACTTTTAGCTTAATTTCTGGGGCGGCTGAAGTTTTCCATGTTCTGATGATGTCGTCTATGTAGAGATTAAAAAGAGTTGGGGATAGACTACATCCCTGTCTGACTCCTTGGTTAGTGTCTACTTCGTTGGTTTTGTGTGTGCCGATGAGTATCTTTGTATGTTGATATAAGGACTGACAAGCCTGAATCAAGTGTCGGGGGAATCCCCTACATTCCATGATAGACCATAACTTTTCTCTATTCACACGGTCGAACGCTTTTTCGAAGTCTATAAAAATAGTATGCGTTTCCAGGTTAAATTCTCTACGCTTTTCAATTATCTGTTTTAAAGAGAATACATCGTCTATACAAGATCTTCCTCGTCTGAAGCCAGACTGTTCTTCTAAGAGCATTGATTCTGACAATTTCCTTACTCTGTTATTAATTAGTTTGCTATATAATTTATAGGCGGTATTTAGTAGGCTAATGCCCCTATAATTCCCGCAGGAATTCCTATCTCCTTTCTTAAAGATTGAGATAACTTTTGCAGTCTGCCATTCTGTGGGGATCACACATTCTCTCCAACACATATTAAAAAGATGTAACAGTTTTTCATGTAGTAAATCGCTACCATATTTGAAAAGTTCTGAATTAATATTGTCTGGGCCTGTAGCTTTTCTGTTTTTAGATGTTTTCAATATGTTCTTCAATTCCACCATACCAATACAATCAATATCTCTTTCAATTGTTCCCATCTCGGTGGTTAAGGGGGCGGTTGGGTTAAACCAAAGGTTCCCATAATGGTTGATCCATTCCTTCACTTCAATAGTGTCAATATTTGCTCGATCTCGTTCATCATTATTTAAATTTCTTATGAACTTGTAGGCCATGGTTTGTCTGCCGTGTACATCATGTTCAATATCACTGATAAATTTAGAGTTTCATGTTAGAAATCATGAGTTTTGATGAGCTTTACGAGTGATGTCCTTTGCGAGATTTCTTTTTGTTTTATACAGTTTCTCAGCTTCTCCTTTTTTTTTCTGTAGAAAATTTAAATATGCTGCTTGTTTGTCTTTAACAGCCTTTGCGATATCCTCGTTCCAGATTCTCATGCCTCTTGTCTTACGGTGTTGTTTCCTTTTGCCTAAGGCCTCCAGCGCCGCTTTTTGGATTATGTTCTTTATATTTTTCCATTCTTCATTTACGTCGTCTCCAGGGATCGAATCCTCCAATAGTTGATTTAATCGTTCTTGATAGAGTCTTCTTATGCTGTTTTCTTGTAGTAAGGATACTTTGAAAACCTCATTGTCTGGTTTCTTGTTATTGCGTTTTATCCATCTAGACAACAACTTAATTTTGGAAATAACCAGATAGTGGTCTGAGTATATGTCATAGCCTCTGTAGACATGTGTATCCATAACTTGAGGGGACAATTTTCTGTTCGTAATGATGTAGTCTATAAGTGACCTAGTGCCCCTTGCACTCCATGTGTATTTATTTATGTCTTTTTTCCTAAAGAAAGTGTTTGTTAATTTTAAGTTGTTAAAAGAGGCAAAGTCTCTCAGTTCTTTACCATTTTCATTTAGGTGGGTTTCTCCAAATGTACCAACAACGTTGTCAATAGGTTGGTTGCCTACTCTGGCATTTAAGTCACCAGCTATGATCACATAGTCATTTTTATTACAGCTATCCAATCTGCGTTGAAGTTCTTCATAAAAAAGTTCAGTTTCTTCCTTTCTGCCTTTTTCTGGGGCATAAACTCCGAAAATACATAGATAACCTCTCTCTATTCCTATTCTCAAGACGACGATGCGTTCATTGACGTATGTGTAATTTACAATCTTATTTTTCCATTTATTGTCTACCAGTATTGCGATTACACAAGATGCTCTTTTGGTGTCTGGAACGCCGCTGTAGATCATTACGAAATATTCTATGTCTTTGGTTCCCCTTAGTTTCTTTTTCGTCTCTGTAATTACTGTTATATTGACAGACCTCTTCTTCAAGAGTCTCACTAACTCTGATTCCTTTGTAGATAGGCCTCTAACATTCCAGGTTCCCACAGTTAAAATATCCGATAAACCGAAATTCTTGTCCTTCTTCTTTCCACGTCGATATATATATATCGATACAGGATATATATATATATATATATATCCTGTTTTGTGTTTAGTGTGGTATAGAAATCATTCATCATTCGTTTACAGTGCTACCCAAAGTATTTGGATACATTAGGGTTATACTTAGAAAATGCTGGAAGTTTATTTCATTTTGTGTTAGATGTTTTTCATGTAAATCTAAATTTAAATACACAATGTGATGTGAATGTACTATATAGACAATATACAGGGTTACCCAAAATTAAGCTAAACGTTCTTTTCAATTAAAGGTAATTGATGGAAGTGTTCTGTAACACTTTACATTGTTAACGACCATTGCTCAAGATGGAAAATAAATTTTTCAAATCCAAACTATAAGCAAGGTATTCTTTGACATAGCGTTTTTAACTCTGGTTTTCTGTATAATGTCACGTTTTAAGGTTCTTTAAATTCGAAAATCTAATTTTTAGCTGTTGAATTGTTTTTTATATCTCTTATCAGCATAACTTAAAAACAAATAACTGCAGAAAGTAGACATTTGTTATTTAAAGTTCGTATTGGATTGCCACTTCACACATTTGATTAAGATTGGCAAGTGTGAAGTCAAATCAATATTTAGAATGATAATAATAATAGTAATTGTATCCACTGTAATTGAATGGGAGGGGGGTTGTTGAGATTGGCAGTAGCCCTCCCCCCCCCATAGAATTATATGTATAAAGCTGTTCCTAATCCTATTTTAATTTATTTTTCAAGTAGATTGAACTTTATTATCTTACATTATTGACTCTACGGACTTAATTTGGAATTTATCTTTATAGTACTGAAATTCAGAGTAAGAGAGTCGTGTAAGTGATATATCAGATTATTTTGCTACCGAAAAGTTTCAACAGAAACTTTTAATTTATATAATCTGTTAAAACTACTACAGTTTTTACAAATTTATAAATAAAATATATACAATCTTTCCGGTAGCCAGAAAGGCTAAAAAGGACAAGAATGCTACCATGTTGGTTTCTTTCATTATTTTAATAAATATTGGAAAATATGTGTTAATGACTACCAGATGCGAATTAACTAATACGTGTTATTATTGTTGAAATTCTACCTATGGCGTGGTACATATAGATCCTACATAGACTATTAGATCCTGTACACCTCTCACAAAGTGTGATATCACTGAAAAAGACATATATAAATATTAAAGATTCAGCGTACATAAACAGTGCCCAGTTCTACAAACGTAGATAAAACTGTCACAACAACCATTGATAGTGTCCCGTCAGTACGATACAACAAATAAATAAATAAATAAATAAAAAAAAAATCCCCTCTGTTGCTAGAAATGTTTGGAAAGTATATCGTTATTACATTCGAGCAGCATGTGTTGCACTTTTGAACAACATTACACGCTTTTTAAAATTTCTCTTATATGATACTTTATTTTACAAATAATTTTGTGCATTCGTGTTTAGCACTTTAACCCTTTGCGGCGCAGGGTAATTCGGATCTTTTAAATTACACTACCACCGGAATTTACGAATAAAATTAAAATAAAAGAAATTTTAAATTTTCAGGTTTTAAAAAAAGGGCCTTTCTGCTATGTTATAAATGTATATTTTTGTTTAAAAAATTCTGGGATGCGTTTTTGCATTTGAGAATTAAAAATGGGTGTTCCATCAGCGGAAACACTGCGACTGAAAGGGTTAAAAAATTATTGGCTGTATTCTCCATTCATTTAAATAGCAAGTTCGTCATTGGGAGTACATTTTCAGACTGTAAGATGAAAAATATGCAACTATAGTACACTGACATCAATGGCAAATACATCAACTAACTGTTAGCAAAATGTTGGTATCAACGGAAGTGAAACTGTGCTTCATTATTACTAATTTTTTTAATGGGATTTTTTAACTTTGTTTTTTTAAGCGTTGAATAAATACAATTTCACTAATTAAAGTGCACTCATCATTTCATTTCATTTAATTTTTGTTACATACATTAATTAAAAGTTGCACTGCAAAAAATATTTAAATCAGATGCTTTCAGTCACATCAGTGGACGAGAGATTCTAATATATAAGTTGGTAGACAGGAGGTTCTGCTTTCGAATGCAGATGATTTTCGTCTACTTAGCCGTTCGGGGTTTCCGTGGTTTTTATCGATACCTGCATTATTGCGGGCTAGAAATCATTTTTATTACTAGAAACACCCCAAAAAGATAAATGAACCTAGTCCTAATAGATTCCTAGAATAGACAAAGTTCATTAACCCTGTTACATCAACATTAGAAACTTCCAATTACTATTATTTAAAAGATGCATTTGTACATTCCTAGTTAAAATGTTTCCTTTTGAAAATGAGTGTGAAAGTAAGTTATACGCAACTTATTAGATGATATCAGTTTTTATATCAATATGTAACTCAGGTAATCCTGAAAATTTTCGACCTCGGTTTTTTTACTTTTTTACACGTTTTCAGGTGTGAGGAATCAAAATATATCAAAATGGGTATAGTGTCCGTCTGTAGGGTGTCTGTTAGTTTGTTAGTTCGTTAGTGTGTTAGTCCGTTAGTGTGTTAGTATGTAGTCTGTGTACACGGTATCTCACGAACAAATGATCGCAGAGAGATCAGACAAGTTTTAAAGTATTAGTTATGACACTGGCAAGAACCCTATTCTTATGCAACATTCTAATCAAAAATCTTCGGAAGTTATTCGAAATTTACGATTTTTTTTTCACATGGGAGAAAAGGGCAAAATTTCACTTAAAAGTACATGAAAAGAAATATTTTTATCGTAAAGATGTAAGAACAGCTTTTAAATATCAGTTTTAATGCCACGATTAACATCATTAACTAGAAACAGGCTAGTTTGAAAATTTCATAAATTATTCGAAATTTACGAATTTCTTAACATGGCAGAATACAGCAAAATTTCGCATAAATGTCCCGTTTGAGGGATATATTCATTGTAAAGTTGTAAGACTACTTTTAAAATATTATATGAGATGCTGGTATAAACATCCTTGACTATGAATTTTCGAATTTAAAAATTTCGTAAGTCACTGGAAATTTACGATTTACTTAACAAGGGAGAGTAGGGTAAAATTGAGCATAAACGTCCATTTTGAGGATCATAAATATGTCAGACAACTTCAAAACAACATTTATGATACTTGTTTGAACATGATTGACTACAGATATTCCAACAGGAAAATTTCGTAAGTTATTCGAAATTTAAGATTTTATCAACATAGTAAATTGGGACGATATTCTATATAAATATGCTAAAATAAAAATAAGAATAATAAGTAGATATAACACAAGAACATTTTCATGATTCTAAATAATAATTCCAGTTTCAGGATTCAAGTATTTTTATTCAAGTTCGGAGCTTCACGATGCTCGATTAATTCTAATCCAAAACTTTTCGAACACTGAATAGCTGTTGCCATTCTACAAACATAAACATAGAAAAACATAGATGCTACAATATGTAGACAATCAATCTGAAAATTAATTATCGTCTGCGACAAATATTTATAACACACTGGGCCCGGCTGAAAAAGGTTCAGAACAACTAAATTATCCAGTGCATCAAAATTTAAATACAAATGTAATTCAGGTGTAAATCCAATTCAAATATGAATCAAGTGTCATACAAAAAAAATATCAAGTAACTTACCAAGTTCTTCAAGTATATCAAGTACATCCAGTTTCAACAATTTTTCAAGAATTGTTGTCAAGTTTTCATTTTCAAGTATCAGGTACATTAAAATCAAGAATACTTCTATAAAAACATTAATCAAAAACAATTTACATTTTAATAATTAATTTAAATGGGATCTAATTTTTATCACGGAAACCTGTTTTTTTTTTTTTTTTTTTTTTTTTTTTTTTTTTTGAATATTTTAAGTATAAATATTTACATTTAAAATAAAATTCTATATCATTATACACAAATTAAAATTCTTAAATATGTACATTTATGTGACTTGTAAATAATATTTAAATATCTACAACATATAATACTACAAGCAGTTATTCTATCTATGTAAATTAATATGTACACTATGCAATTAATTTTATGCTAACTATGCATAAAAAAAGAAGAAATACTAATTAACATTCTAATTTCAATAGTAGCTGTACAGGCCTTTTAATAAGGCCTTTTTCAGTTTTCACTTCAGAGCTTCGAATTAGACCATATCTTCCTGTGAAAGTTTTTAAAACTTTTCCAAGTTTCCACATGTTGCGTGGTAAATGTTCATCGTGTATTATTACTACATCATTCACTTTTAAGTCCAGTTTTTGTGAATGATTTTTTACACAGTTTGTGGCGTTTGCGTTCCTGCAAACGCCATCTTAACTTAAATACTTAGATTACTAAGAAAACCAGAGACTTGAATTGAACAAACAATAAAAGTTTATTGAAACAGATTAATGGGAGGGCGGCCTGGAAAATAGATCTTAGCTCAGCCAGCGTATTATTAAATCAAAAATACATAAATCAACAGTTTAATTATCTTAAATATCTCACCACAGCAGATAGTCGACGGTGTAGAGACGGTCGCACTCGTACTCCCATACTACGGCTTCACTATGGGACAGAGGATTCCCTTCTGACCCAGCTTGAACTTTCCGAAACTTAGTAGACACTCACCAACACTCAACAGTACTTAACTTCACGCCACTATATCTCCACTACTCTACTTTTCAATATCTGTCAAACTAAGATTCATAACATCCACTATACGATCCTCCAACATCCACTATACGATCCTCCAACATCCACACCATCTACTAAAAACATCTCTATTTTTATACTTCTCCCTACACCCTCCTTTCACTAAATTTCAATCCGTACTTTTAAAAATCACTTCTAATTTAACTAATATTCAAAATCTAAGTCTTTTAATGCAGCACCCTGCCGACACAAAACTAGCTCGACCTCAACCTTCACCGAGTCACTGGCGACGGAAGGATTTTAACCGTCCCCACTTCCTACTTTGCTGGATCCAGCTTAATTAAAACAACTGTGGTGACGTTCTAACGTCTCAACCTCACAAGTTTGCTGATTTTAGATTTAATAAATAATCCTTGAAAAATATTTTCCAAAAGTTATTCAACAGTTTTTCGCGATATTTATATGATTTAAAGAGTACTTCTTTAGTACTATTTACATTATTAGGATAATTTTGTGGTGGTAAATTCATTGGTTTTTCTTTTACCAGCAGAAAATGTGCAGGAGTTAGGGTTTCTGACTCATCTTGCACATACGTCAAGGGACGATGGTTTATCATCGCTTCAGTCTCCACCAGAATAGTTTCTAACTCATCAGGGTTACATGATGATATGCCAAGAATTTTTCGTAATGTTGTGTTTTTACTGTCCGTACAAGTCTTTCATAAAACCCGCCCCACCATGCTCCGCGTTCAACAATATATCTCCACTCAATACCTTTAGTTGCATAATAGTTCTTCACCTCAGGATGACGTAAAACTTCCCACATTTTTTTAGTTCCGCGTCAGCTGCCTTAAAGGTACGAGCATTGTCTGAATAAATAATGGAGCTTAGACCTCTTCTTGAGATAAATCTACGAAAGGCTAGTAAAAAAGTTTTTGTTGTAAGATCATTTGTCAGCTCAAGATGAATTCCTCTAGTCACTGCACACGTAATTAGTAGAATATAATACTTTGTATCTTCATTCTTTACAAAAAGTGGACCAGCATAATCCAGTCCCACAACATCGAATGGATTTGTTTGTTTTATTCTAGCTGAAGGCAAAGGTACCATTGCTTGTTGCATTGGTCGAGAATTATATCTTTGACAAATAACACATCTTCTTATAACACGCTTAACATTTTGCCTGGATCTAATTATTCAGTATTTTGTGTGAAGGAACATGAGAGTATTTCCTACACCTGTATGAAGAACGCGTTCATGTGCATCACGCACAAGTAAATCAGTGAAATGGGTTTTAGAAGGTATAATTATAGGATGTTTTTCATGAAAACTTAATGATGACCTTTGTAGTCTACCCCAAGTCTGAGTACTCCTTCATCACTCAGGAAAGGGTTCAATTCGTAAATTTTAGAGTTTTTGGATATCAACTGTTCAGATTTTAAATATTTAATTTCATCTGGAAAATGTTTATATTGAACTTCTTTAATTAAGTGTAACTCTGCAGCAAAAAGTTCTTCTGCAGTCAAAACACCCTTTCTCTTTTCATTTTCATTTTTATTTCTTAAATTGTAAATAAATCTAAATACCCATGCAGTAACTCTAATTACTTTACTTAGTTTGCTATACTTTTCAATATTCAAGATTGTGTTAGAATTTTCTGCCAGCGAAGGCAAAACCGATGTTTCATTCACCTGCTTTTTCTCTTCTAATTCAGAATGAGAAATTTTTATTGATGAATTAAAATTTTTAGGCCAAGCACTCATAGGTTCAGTTAACCAATCTGGTCCTGAACGCAATAGTTTAGATGCTAAAAAATATTCAGCACAACAACCACGTGATAAAATATCAGCAGGATTGGTTTTACCACTACAATGTTTCCAGTTGCTTGGGTTAGTTAAATTTTGTATTTTAACAACTCTATTTTTTACAAACAACTTCCAACGTTCAGGAGCACTATGAATCCAATAAAGTACTATCATACTATCAGTCCATAAATATATATTTTCCCCATGTATAGTAAAAGTTTCTTGCAGATTTTTGGCAAGTTTTGCTGCCGTTAATTCCCCTAACAATTCTAGCCTTGGCAATGTGAGTTTTTGTTTTATTGGTGCGATTCTAGATTTTGCCATAACAAACGCTATTTCTCCATTTTTAATTAATCTAAAATACGCGACTGCGCCATAAGCTTTAATAGATGCATCACAAAATACATGCAATTCTTTATCATCATTTTGATACAACTCAACAGGAAAATATTCGCGAGGAATTTCAAATTTCTTTAACGTTTCAATTTCACCGCACCAATCGGACCACAACTGCCTACATTCGGGTGGAACATGGTCGTCGAAATCTAAACCCAGTTGCCAAAGATTTTGCATTATCAATTTTGCACGTAATACAAATGGTACCAAAAAACCCACTGGATCAAAAATAGTAGCAGTTACTTTTAATATATTCCTTTTTGTGATCTCTCTACACTTATTCAATGTTTCGCACAAATTATCTATGTTCAAGGATATTACATCTCTACTATTACACCAGTTCAGACCTAACACTTTAAGCGAATTATTTTCTCCTAATTTTGATTTGATTTTATCGCTACCATCCCAAAGAATTTTGAGTTCCTCTGAATTCGTTCTAAATTGACGCAAATTCATTCCGGCATCTTTTAACACAATATGTGCTTCAACACTAAGTTCGAAAGCTCGCTCCACGGAATTTGCCCCATAAAAAAGATCATCGACATAAATCGAATTGTTTAACATCTGGTAAATATCAAGGTTTTTTTCTATTATTTTCTTTATGTGATATTTTATGGTGCATGCTAAAATAAAAGGACTGCAAGATACACCAAATGGAACTCGTGTCATTCGATAGGGTTTTAAATTGAAATCTTTGTCTATGTACAAAAAACGTAATGCATTTCTATCAATGTCTGAAATACCAATCTGGTGAAAAGCTTTTTCAATGTCTGCGGTAAATGCATATTTATACAATCTAAATCGTAAGATTAGGTCTAAAACAGAAGGATTTAAATTTGGACCTGGTACTAAACAATCGTTCAACGATATTTCATTATTACATTTTGAGGATGCATCGAACACAATACGGACCTTAGTTTTTATTGCATTTCTCCTAACAACCGGAGAAGGTGGCATATAATATATTTTATTCCCATCAAGAGTTCCTAAATTGCACGCCTCAATTATTTCGTGATTTAACTGATCGTTTATTATGCTGTCATAATTCTCTTTGAGCCATTCGTCATTTTTCAATTTATTAATCAAAGACATTAGACGCTGTTTAGCATTTTGAAAATTATCGGCCAATTTTTCATGATGAGACTTCCATAACAAACGAGCTACATACCTGCCATCACTGAATTTCAAATCATTCTCAAATTTCTCAATTATTAACTTATCATCATCTATATTTTCGTTTTCTCCTAAACCCATGTTATCTAAAGTCCAGAACTTTTTCAAACAGTCATTAATTGAATTTTCCTCTTTTTTCACGTTCCGAGAAGCACCTATTGTAAACATAGAGGCACTAGATTGGTTCTCCCCCAACGATCCTACCAAGGACCAACCAAACATTGAGGAAACCGCAAACAAATTTTTACTAATTATTTTCTTTTCTCCAGTCTGTACCTCCCAACATGCATCAGATCCTAATAATATTTTTATTTCAGGGGATTCACCATTATCCGCTAATTTCAAATTTTAACAATTCCAAGATATTTTTAGAAGGTAATTTTATGACTACTCCAGAAATAGTGTCTGTAACAAGCGCTTCAATTGTAATAAAATCATTTGGGCAATGGATACTTTTAAGAGTAACTTTAACAACATCATATTCCATTAACCTGCCCTCAGTATACCCAAAGGAATAAATACACAAACTTTCTTTCCTCAGACTTTTTAATTTTAGTTCTTTAGCTAAATCGGACTTTATAAATGATTTTTAAGAACCCCCGTCAATTAGACATTTTATCAATTGACATCTATTATTATCTTTATCAGAAGCGAAAACAGAACAAGTTTGTAAATACACAACTTTATCAATTTTAGAAACAGAATTCAGTGACAGTGATGGGACTACATTTTGCTTAACCTAAGTAAGAGTTTCTGATTCACGAACATTTGATTTACAAAATAACTTGTTATGGTTTAAACTATTACATAATTCACAAGGAGGAATTTTAACCTTACACCTAGATGACACGGGACCTTTTTTAAAGCATTTATAACAACGACCATGAGTTTTTAATATAGATCTTTTTTGCTCATCTGTTTTCTCACATTTTACTAATTCATGCGTATTTTGATTACAATAAAATCAATAAGGTTTATTCACGACAGTTAAAGCGGAAGCAGTAGGTACAGTCGGTAACAAAAGTGTCCGAACACTAGAAAAAATTCCTATATAAAAAAAGTACGCTTAATACAGTTTTGCTAAATAAATCCTTGTCGAATCCTGTACTCAGACTGACTAAGAACAGGATTCGACAAGGATTTATTTAACAAAACAGTATTAAGTGTATGTTTTTTATATAGGAATTTTTGCTAGTGTTCGGACACTTTTGTTACCGACTGTACGCTCATCCCTTTCGAATAATTACTTTTATTTTGCTTAACAACATAATTTGTATCCCCTTTCTTAGAATTTATAATCAAATTAGAAGCCTCCCTACTCTCAACTTCCAATCTAATAAAATCAAGAAGTTCTGTTAGGTTGTATTGACCCCTAGAATTATACTTTCTATTAAATTCTAAATTCATATCATCAGGTAATAATTTGAAAATAACTGGTCCTAAAAGACTCCCATACGATTCTGATACAATTCCTAAGGAATTTAAACTTCTTATATGTATTTCACAGGAATCATAAAGTGTTCTTAGCGCTTTGATATTACCCGAGATTTTAACAGGTTCAATATTCAAGAGTTTATTCATGTGAGAAGAAATTACAAAATCTGTACGACCGAATCGTTCTTTAATCAATTTAATAGATTCATCATAATCTTAATCGGAAATCGAAAAACCAGAAATAGCACTTAAAGCAGGCCCTCCAAGTAAAGATTTAAGATATGTAAATTTTTCACTTTCGTTAATTCAGTATTATTCCCAATAGCATTTTCAAATGAATTAAAGAACTCTAAAAATAAACTAGGATCTCCATAGTACCTTGCTATCGAAATTTTAGGCAATCGAATTTTGTTTTAATTTTCACCTTTAGTTTCGGTAGTGTGGTCACTTACGGACTTGTCATTTGTAATTTCAGAACTGAATTTAAGTTTCTTTTGTGCTCTAAAAATACATAAATTAATTTTTTCTTCATATTCTATTACCGAATCGCATTCTTTTTCAATTTCTGCTTCATTACTTTTAAAACAATTTAATATTTTATCGTTAATAA
The DNA here is from genome assembly GCA_963930645.1 of Salticus scenicus. Taxonomy (NCBI): domain Eukaryota; kingdom Metazoa; phylum Arthropoda; class Arachnida; order Araneae; family Salticidae; genus Salticus; species Salticus scenicus. Next base: position 184,225,770 of record OZ005659.1, read on the forward strand.
TTTTTAAATCAGATTGTTTAGAATTTAACAAAAAGAGATTTTCCTCAACTATATTTTTATCAAAGGTTTCATTTTTTATTTCCGATTCCAAAATATTTATTAATTTTGAAACAGACTGCCGCAAAGTTTTCCTTGCGGATTTAAATTTCACTAACTCGTCAGCCATATTAAAGAACACAATAAAGAACAAAAATGTAATGATACAAATATAAATTAAAAAAGAGCTTACCTTATTTTCTCAATTGATAAAAACGTGTTGAATATTTATAATATACTCACATTGCCAATAACCTATTAAATGTTGCTGTAGATGAATGCTTTTAAAAAACATATTTATTTTTAAAACGATCTCATTCTGAAATAATGATTTCATTCTTTATCTCATTCAAACTGCAATATTCATAAAAACTTCAAGCTTCTTGTTAAAAATTAAAAATGAAATTTTCGATGTCTACTACGACGAACTATAAACATCATCATTAACTAAGAACTTCGGTTTTGAAATCCAAACTATAAATATAACATTCTAATTATCAAGTTATCATATTCGAAATTCGAACATCTGTTAAAATAAACAGTCATTTAATTACAGTTCGTGCCCCACGTTCTGGGCGCCAAATGAAATAAAATTAAGAATAATAAGTAGATATAACACAAGAACATTTTCATGATTCTAAATAATAATTCCAGTTTCAGGATTCAAGTATTTTTATTCAAGTTCGGAGCTTCGCGATGCTCGATTAATTCTAATCCAAAAATTTTCGAACACTGAATAGCTGTTGCCTTTCTACAAACATAAACATAGAAAAACATAGATGCTACAATATGTAGACAATCAATCTGAAAATTAATTATCGTCTGCGACAAATATTTATAACATATGCATTTTGGGGATTGTTGCAATGGAAATAGTAGCATGAAAATAAACTGCGAAATTGACCCCAATAAAATAAATAAATAGATTAGAACTAGCAGGCTTTGCCCGCTTCGCTGGTCATTATATTGAAATGAATCCCCAAAACAGCATATCATTAATAATAATAAAATATCTTTAAAAAAAAATCATTGAAATCCGTCAAAATCTAATTTTAAGTTCCTGCTACTTTCTGTCACGGTATTCCCGCTCGTCAAAGTCGAGTCTGGACCCCCAATGCCTTCGGCAGTCCCTTACCTGCTTTTTACTCCCCCTCCCTCGTGGTTGCAGTTGAAAGCTTTACAAAATCTCATCAAAGTGCATATTTCGCACACTTAATTAACACCCACACACCAAAATTCGCCATTCTTAGGTAATTTGGACGGATTTAAGCTTCAAAATGTGGTTTTTGCCCCGCCCGCCCCAAGGGGAAGGGGGGGGGTAAATTTCCAAAATTATTTTATATTGCATGTTGCATACACATACCTAACCGACACATAAAAAAATTGAGATCCTGAAATTATTTAAAGCTGAGCTATGCTTTAAAACTTTTTTTTTAAATCTCTCCCCCCCGTTCTTAAAGGAGGGAATTTCGCAAAATCTCTTCATACTATGAGTTAGATACATATAATCGTCCCTTACATAAAAAAATTCCAACCTCAGATAACTTAGTGCAGCGTTACGCATGAATACATGTTTTTGCCCCCCATTCTCCAAAGGGCGGTAGGGTGGAATTTATAAAATCCCTTTGTAGTGTGTGTTCAGTTCGATTTCCTCGTGTGTTGAGTACCCTTCTTCCAAAACCTTTTCCCTTCCCTCCCCCCCCTTAAAAATCCAAAATTCCAAAATCGCAGAAAATAATTTTTTTGTACTCAAGTCTGGTCTTTCCATCTGCAATTTCTTCACCGTTAAGTAATTTGGAGCCGAGTTAAGCCTTCTGCCTCCCAAGGGGGACAGGGAGGGGGGTATTTTGCAAAGTTTCGTCTTAGTTGGGGGTCAGGCTCCGAAAACCAACATGGTCACTAAAATTTGTGACCCTCTTTCCCACAGAATCGTCATGGCAGTGTTGAGTCAGTGAATCAGTGAGTTTACTCTTTTATATGTACAGATTTGTTTATATTTTTTATGGACTACTTGGCTTAAGGTTGCTGTCACAAAAATAGAGTCCTTGGCGTAAAATGTCCTATCTACTTCAGTATTAAAATTAAAAATATACCCAGGATTATCAACTAATAAAGCTCTTTAGTACAGATCTGAATTAGCTTTCACTTTCTTATTATTTAATTTTGATAATGACGTTATGTTGTCATGTGCCTAAGCAAATTTAATATTTATTATTATTATTTTTATTATTATTCGCGTGAAATATTCTTTGGCAACAATTAAAAATTAAAATAAATTATTTTAAAGTTTTATTATAGAAGAAATATCTATATTATATAGAAGATTAATTAAAAATTTACATTTTTCCCGGTATAAATAGTAGCCTATGTCTTATTCCAGACTATTATCTATCTCTGTACAAAATTTTATCCAGATCCGTTTATCCGTTGTGGCGTGATTGAGTAACAAACATCCATCCAAACTTTCGCATTTATAATATTAGTATAGATTACTTATCATGTGCATGTGTTAGATTGAGTTATTTTACTGTCAAATTGACAAAATTTTAATTTTGAATTTCAAAACTCTGTCGTTCTTGGCGCTTATTGTATTTGGTGATCAAAAACGTAATACGAAAATATGCATGCCAGATGTATATTTTCGTAATATGCATTGTACGAAATATTGTTTCATATTATTCATTACTCTCTTAATATAAGTTGTTAAAATAACCATGATTTTTGAATAGAATTAAATTATGTTCGCCAAATAATATGGCGATATATTTTTTTTTTTTCTGCTAAGGATGACCGATATCAAATCTATTCCGCTGCAACATATTAGTATCTTATATCAGATATTTTATTTAGACATTTGAAAACAAATTTGACTTCAAATTATGATAGAATATTTATAATTTTCCTTTTAATAAGTATATTAGTTGGATATTTATTGTGTAAATATCATCTTTTGAAATGAAATGCTTGTGTTTTCAATCGAATATGGAAATTTGCCATTTTTTTTCCCTAGAGTTTTGAAATTAAAAATTCAAATTTTGTCAATTTTACAAAAAAAAAAAAAAAAAAAAAAAACCTAATCTAACGCATGGACATGATAATTAATACATACCTATACCTAAATATGGGGATTAAAATCGGAAAATAATTTTCCGCGATTTTTAATATTTTTTTACAAAAAATCCAATGGACGTTTAACATAAGAAATATTTTTCTTGCATCCACGAACGGCCAGTGACGTCATCACTTCGCTTGCGTATTAGCACTTTATCAATGTGTAAAAGAAATTTTTAATTAAAAATGACGTCAATTTTTGTGAGATGCATAATTTTTTTTTATAATTTTTTATCGTTCACGTTTAGATAAATGTATTTATTTTCCTGTTGAAAAAAATATATAAGTTCGTTTTTTTTTTTTTTTTTTTTTTTTGGCAACAATTAAATTATGGAAAAATATAAATGACTAATTTTTTGCTATTATTAGCTTACAAAATTGCTATTTTATGCATAAAAATCGCAAAAACAATTTTTTTTTTTCGGAATAAAAGGTAGCCAACTTTTTAAGTTAGGGCTCTTTGACGTTAGGAACACACCTAAATTGCTTAGACAACAGTGAGTGATTATAATTTAATATGAACTTTATTGAATAGCAATAAAGTTCAAATTGACTCTAGAAAACGTTTGTATGGGAAATAGAAAAGGGCTGTTTTTAGGGTTTTTCCGGAAATTATTCGATTTTTTCTCGCCTTTTAAACCTTCCCTAGACCTCCACGAACATTTCAAGACTAAGATAAGATAAATTAGTTCAGCCGTTCTCGAGTTTTAGTGAGACTAACGAACAGCAATTCATTTTTATATATATAGATAAGATTGTATATATCGAACTGAACGGTGGGTATCCTATTAGGCAAGGATATCGTTCTGTCACTGTGTCAAGCGTTTGGTCAAATTCATTTCTCTTAATATGAATATAATATGTTTTGTACTAGAAATTTATGAGAACATTACATATGATGGAGAACTCACCAGTGTCCACCTATGCCAGCTAGTTCTTTTCTTTTTTTCTAATCCAGGTGTGTGTCTGAGGAATATACCTGTATCTTACAGAAATATATGAAGCATAAGTTCATGTTATAGAAGTAAACATACATAAAATAAAATTATTCTTATCGATTTCTGTATACGCATATTCATTTATAAATGTTAATATCATATAAATATTTGTTTTAGAATTTAAACATATATTATGTATAATTTTTTAATAATGATACAATCAGGTATTTCAAGACAGGAATATGTCAGTCTTGATTTATCGTATCCTGGTAAATTTCAAACTGCCTATTTCTCATTATATCTTTTAAAATTGAGGATACTAAAATCAGGTTTCTCTATTTCGTGTACATTCACGTTCAGAAGTGGAATTTTGTTTAAAGGAAATGTTGATTTAAACATACTCAATCTAGAAGTTATTTATTCAAGAGAAATTAACAGTTTACTCGATAAATTTATTTTGTAACGTAATTATCAAAGGATACTTAAGATGATACATTGAAACGTAATTCACATGCCGAATTATTTAATCAAACTCATGATATAAAATTTATTGGAGTTCTTTAAAATAAACTGTTTAAATTGTAAGAGAACGTATACATTTTTTTTTTTTTTTTTTTTTTTTTTGTATATAAAAGATCATAAAAAAAAGATAGATATTAGATTATTAGATATGTTTTATAAAATATCGTGGATATATATACTTTGATTACTTTTTATAAAATATTATTATTATCGAGTTAAGCTTGATAGTTTAAAATGAGTAAAAAAAAAAAAAAAAACAGTACAGGAAGAGCACAGCAAGGGAGATTTAAAAAAAAAAAAAAAAAAATCAAAAATATTAGACGGCAAAAGATATCTAATACATATTTACTATATTTATCAGGTCTCTTTGGTAATTTTATCCTTTTCTCTTTTCTAAAAATGTTGACTGTTTCTATTACTTTAATGGTTTTTGCAAACTATTATCTCATCATTAGGCTTATGTGTTATGTTTTTGTCATTTCTCTTCTGCGTAAGTACTTTAACTTGTTTTTATTAATCATTATTATTTTCTACCATTGAATGTGCAGTAAATTTCTATTAGGGAAAAGTGGTGTATATTCTATTAAAAAAGTTTACATATTGTTAATCAAGTATTTAAATTTACCAAAAGATGGAAAAGTCGTATGTACACTAGACCGGTCTTATATCTGAAGTTTCGTAGTTCTAGGTTTATTACAATGAAATATGATTTCCCCCACACATAAACACACATATATTTACATTTGTGTTATACATACTGACCGATTGCTAAAAACCACTTTTTTATACTCAGGAGATTTAAAATCATGTAACTATCAAGTGAGAATAAGATATTGAAACTTTAAACCGAACACAATACTTCTATAATCCACAGTAATCAGGCAATAGAAGTAAAATTCATAGATATGGACATAATTGAGATCCCATTTCCGGATTTCCATATTCCATTTCCAATAATCTTCATAAATTTTACGAAACTCTGGAATTTCATTTGTTCACTAGATCTGCCTTAACTGTATAGTTTTATTGTTCATTCACCTTAATTTCTTCTTCTTCTTTTTTCAGTTTATTTTATTTTGTGGTAAGAGGATTAACAAAAGCTTCCCCAAGTCTTTACACATAAAAACACTGACCAGTTAAAGAAAAAAAAAAAAAAAACTCATACCTTAGAACTTGCATGTGATAAGATGAAGACTGAATTAAGATCGAAATATTTGAGCGAGTACAATACTTCAATTAATCACTGTAATCGTATGATGAAGTAATAATATTTTTTATTCATTCTCCTTAATTCAAGAAATTTGTGTTTTATTGATGTTTAAAAAAAAAAAAAAAAAAAAAAAAACAAACCTGTATACGGCTAGAAATTTTTTGATATATTGTACGAAATTATTTATTGAATATCTCGCAGCCATAAGAACCTATGTTTTTACAATGCGCACCCATTTACCACTGTTTCAATGGACGAAGTTTCCATGGGAGAGCGAAGAGACTTCCCGGTGGCACTCGGTGCTTTCTTCTCACTGGCTTATCTTAGTAGGAGAAATTGCTCGTACAAACAACTTTTTATATCTGGCCCGAAAAATTTAATCGCATTTCCAATTCTTATTACACTGGGCATTACGGTAATTCGAGCCTACAAAACGGGCTCGCTCAAAAGTTATGCGAAAAGTTGCCATGTGTAATAATAGCATAATTCCTTATCTATACTCTGTTCGCCGAGAACTGATAGCGAAAGTAAATAAAGCAGCGTGATTCTTGGAGATACTGCTGAATGATTGGCGTTGGATTGAAGAAAAACGCCGTCTCTCTGACAAGTGAACGATTTCTTTTTTCGTTTGTTTATTTCGTAGTGGTGTTTTCCTTTCTTCAGGTGATTAATTAGAATTATGGAAAATGAAAGCATGGAATAAAATCCTCGGAAGGAAAGATAAATGCAGTGAACTCAGAGAATAGTTTTATCCAGCTATCGCAAACTATACTTACTTACAAGGCAGAGACAACTAACCATCGATCAATATAAACAGAATCGCCCATTCAGCGAGAAAATGTAAATGTGGCATACTTTGGTGATAAAACAGCAACTCTTTATGTTTACTTTCGTTATCAGTTCCCCGTGAACAGACTACAGTGTCAATAGATACAAACTTTTTTTTTTACTTTCTTCTATCTTCAATAGAAACTAGTATGTTGTGGCCACCACAAGACTTTCTTCTATATTTTCCTATACATATTCAATCAGTAACAATATTTAAAAAAAAAAAAAAAAAAAAAAAAAAAAGATTTTTTTTTTTTTCTTTTTCTTTTTCTTTTTTTTTTTTTTTTTTTTTTTTTGTGTGAAAATTAATACATATTCAATCACTAACAATAATAAAAAAAAAAAAAAAAAAAAAAAAATCGAATTTTTTTCTAAGGTTTTTTTTTTTTTTTTTTTTTTTTTTTTGTTAAAAGTAAAAAAAATCAAAAACTTTGTTTTAAATTATCACAGATTTATGGTTCAACCATTCGTTTTAAAGGTATTGACGAGATCTTTCGAATGATACCCATCTTCAAAATTTAACCCCCCCGGGGGGGTACTTCCCCCACAGGGGGGGAACCGATGCCCCCCCATGCACAAATTTTTTTCCTAGTTAACTACTACTATCATCAATAATTCAAATTAATTTTACAATCACAAGTTTAAAATAACTCTCATTATGCCCATTTATACGGAATTTTGTCCTATGCTGCCATGTTAAAAATTTGCATAAAATGCGATTACAGCGCCACCTGTTGAGCTATTGATCCCCAAATCTAATGGGCACCAGTTCATGTCAGGGTGCAACTAAATACCAAGTTTGGTTAAATTTCATTCATATGTTCGTGAGATACAGCGTCCACAAAAAAATGATACAGACAGACACACACACAGACAGACAGACATTTTTTAAAAACTATCAATTCGTGTTCAGGACATCCCAAAACGTGTAGATCCGTCAAAAAACGGAGGTCGAAAATTTTCGCGAATCCAATATTTTCTCTATATTACATATAGAAGAAAGTAAAAAGTATTGGATTCGTAAAAATTTTCGATTTCGGGTTTTTGATGGATTTACACGTTTTGAGAGTTGTAGAACACGATTTTACCATTTTTAGAAAATGTCTGTCTGTCTGTCTGTGTGTGTGTGTGACAAAATTTTGTGGCAACTGTATCTCTGGAACTACTGCACAGAATTTCATACAAATTGGTATGTAGTTGCACCTTGACATAAATTAGTGCCTATCAACTTTTGGTAAAAATCGTTTTACAGGTTGCGTTGCCATCCCGCTTTTTCTAAATTTTTAACAGGGTGATATAGGGCAAAAATTTTCAAGATGGGTATCTTTCGAAAGGTCTCGTCAGTACCTTTAAAACGAATGGTTGAACTATAAATCTGTGATAATTTAAAACAAAGTTATCGATTTTTTTTACTTTTTACGAAAAAAAATTAGAAAAAAAAATCTTTTTTTTTTTTTTTTTTTTTTTTTCTCCCCTTAATTTTATCAAACTCCCACGGTTTCCGTGTTCTGACAAAGTTAAACTAATTTTTGCTTTTTCCCCCTAATTTTGTCAAAGTCCTACGGTTTCCGTGTCTTGACAAACCTGAACATATTTTTGCATTTTTCCCCTAATTTTGTCAAAGCCCCACTTTTTTTTTCCTCTCTCCCTTAATTCTGTCAAACTCCCACAGTTTCCGTGTTCTGACAAACTTAAACTAATTTTTGCATTTTTCCCCCAATTTTCTCAAAGTCCCACTTTTTTTTTTTATTATTATTGTTACTGAGTGAATTTGTATAGGAAAATATAGAAGAAAGTCTCGTGGTGGCCACAACATACTAGTTTTTTTTTGTGTGTGTATGTGTTTTAAATATGTTTTTCCGTTCGCAGTATTCCATATTCAGATAAAGCCATCCATATATGAAATTATCTGGAAATATTGTATTTGTAAGTAACGTGTATTATTTAATTATTTATTTTTTTGAAAAGCTAGAAATCTTTTATAAAATCTTGCATTTTTTTTCTTTTTTTAATATGCATTTGTACCAGCGTCATGCACATCTATGTATAAAATATTAGACCACAAAGTTCCTAAATAAATGAGAATTGAAAGTTGTACGAAACTTTTACTTTAAAGTATCAAAATATATTGTTTAATATTTTCTTATGTCAAAATGGCAGAGGATAAGATTATACAGCACTTCAATTTTCTTATCCTGATGCATATCAAAGTATCTGTAGTATAAAAATGTCAAATCGATATTTAAAATTCCGACATTTTTCCTAAATCTTGTTTTGAAGAAATTGTTCAAGGTAAACCGCTCAGTCTGTAGATAAATAATTCATTCAAAAACGTGCCTGACAATGTTTACTTGAGGTAAGCCGCGTAATTTATTGTGGAAAAATCTAAAAGCTATGCTTTATAATAGATATTTGATATATAGAGTTCGTGCATTTCTTGTCTAAAAGAATATATTTATAAATATAAATAGCGAAATTTTCAAAAGCAAGAGGTTGAGGTAAACGGTTTTACATATTTAGATCGCATTATTTAAACTTGCATTCAAGTTTTAGTACACAAACACACACACATATGCATATACAGGGTGATTATATTTAAAGTTACGATTTCAAAGCGCTATAATTTTGAAACTACCCATCAGAACGATTTGATATTTTACCAGAGCAATCGTGAGGCAATGGAATTTTTTAATTTTGTTTGGCAAAAGAAAAAAAAATAGTTACAAAATGTGCCGTTAATTATCCGTAAAGTGTTTGTTTCACGAAGCTCCCCTTTTTCTCTTTTCATTATGACTATTTCCGCTGTAAACACGTATTTTTGTCTTTTTGCTAAAAAATTGTAGTAAACCCTTGAAGTCTATTGTTTTCTGCTATTGTATTGTATTGCTAACAACATTCATGTGTTTAGTGAGTCCATTCAGGCGTTTCCCCTTACATTCCCTTGACAGTGCCATCTATAGGAACATTTTGGGACTACTTTTTTCCTTCCGCAAACAAAATTTCATTGCCTCACGATTTCTCTGTTAAAATATCAAATCGTTCTGATGGGTAGTTTAACATTATAGCATTTTGAAGTCGTAACTTTAATTATAATCACTTTTTAGATGATAGATTTTAACAGCACTTCAGGTCATAAACAGAGGATGTTTTTCTTATGCAAAGTATCCTTCTTAAATATATCCTTTAGCACTGATCAAACTGAAAAGAAAAAATTGTTTATTTATTATATATCTGTATGTATGTGTGTATGTGTGTATATATCAAATGGGATAGTAAATCAGGTGAAAAGGGAAACGTTTTTATTTGATTAACCCTTTATCTACTGACGGTACTTTAAAGTACCATTACTTTAAAAAGAGTGTAAAATCGAATTTATAGAAGAAATGTCAAAGATATTTATAAGAAGGGAACAGATATACCACCCTATAATCTCACTACAAAGCATTACATGATACATATAGCCATTTTTGTTCCACAAGGGATTTTATGGAGTGCACTTGCTGTTTTCGCTTGATATTTTTCACGATCTTCATGTGTGTTATAATTAATTCCTATATTATTTCAAGAATATTCCACTAATCTTAGAAAAAATATGAGGAACATAAAGAGTAAATATTTCTCTATACTTTTTTCATGTCGAAATAAATTTTTCAACCTCTATGTACCAGTGGTACACTAAAATACGACCTCACAAAATTCTCATTAATTATTATGATGAGGTGATATGCATAAATTTTAACATATATACCTTTAAATAATGCACTTTAGTAACTAAAAATGTATGTTTCACACACAATTTTTGTCTGTATCATAATGCAGTAGATAAAGGGTTAAAATATTTATTAAAGTGTTAAGTTTTTTTCTATATTTCAACAGGTTATTATAAATTCTTTTTATCTAGAATTTCAGGTCATAATTAAAGAATTTTTTTCTTATGCATGATATAATTCATTTAAATATTCTTCCGCATTAGTCAAATATAGTAGAAAATATTGTTTCTTATCTTTATAAATTTATATACAGTCGGTAACAAAAGTGTCCGAACACTAGCGAAAATTTCTATGTAAAAAAAGTACACTTCATACGGTTTTATTAAATAAATCCTTGTCGAACCCTGTTCTTAGTCAGTGTAAGAACATGATACGATAAGGATTTATTTAACAAAACCGTATGAAGTGTACTTTTTTTACATAGGAATTTTTGCTAGTGTTCGGTCACTTTTGTTACCGACTGTACATTATACCTGAGAGTAATCAGGTAAAAATTCATTATAATAATTATTTTTTAATTCTTTTAATACATATATATGTTATAGTGTTAAAGTTTTGCTATATTTTACAGATTATGATATTGTTTTCCTATGTAGCATTTCAGATCATAAATAATCATTCATTCATATATATTTTTACATTAGGCAAGCATATTAAGAAACATTGCTTTTCTTATATATAAATTTATAAACCTCCATAATGAAAGTAAAACATGTGTAAAATATTATTTTTATTAAAAAACATTTATTATAGCATTAAACGCATGTATATATTTTTTAGAGGACTTTTCTGGGAAGTAAACTGTTCACTGTTATCTTTTAAAGTAACTTATTTCTCTATGAAGCTATAAAATATGCAGCAACCAAATTCACAAGCCATCGATTTTAAATTTACTTTTCACAAATTTAGATCGAAAAAACTGAAATCATGAAATAATACTCAATCAAGTCTTTCCAGAAAAATAATGATAAATATGCTAGTTCATTAATTAATGATGTGAAATTCAAAGAAGAAAAAATATTCTTGTAACAAGAAAGAATAAACATATAACGTGTAACAAGATATTATAATTAATATACCAACGCATCAAAAATACCATGAAAAAAATTGAAACGCTAAAATAAATCACCAAACTTGACTGTCAGAATGTATGAACTTATTATGGATAAATGATCACAGTAGAAGTGGAACTATGACAACAATATTTATGAAAATACTATAAAAATGTAGCGACTGTATATGAAATATAGGGTTAGAAAAGCAAAATTTTCTCTTCTCAACAATCGGTAATAGAAAAAAAATCACATTCGAAACACTTTTAAATTAGTTATAGGATAACTAAAAATATTATATAGGATAGTGTAGAATAAGAAATAAACTGATGGTGCAGCTTGCAGCTTAAGAAATAATCTGAAAAAAGAAATGAACAAAAATTCTAAAAGTCCAAAGCAAATAACTAGTGCAATCATGTAAACAATACAAAAAAAAAAAAAAAAAAAAAAAAAAAACTGGTGTACTATTGACACGATTATTTATTACCCTGCATTTCAATACTATGGACACATGTTGCAGATTAAGCCGTAAGATGAACAAGGTAATGCAATACAGCTCAATCTACATCAAAAATAATCTAAAATAGGTTTAGAAGGAGTTTTCTTTCACATATAGCGAATCCGAATATTTTTCAGAATGACAATTTGACTATCTCATATTATGCATATGACATTATTTTGATCTCATCTCGTTGATCATGCTTTAGTATTTTAGTGATTTCATGTTTTATAATGCATAATAAACCAAATATATAGTCTGAGTTTTTTAGCATAGATGTATCTTAAAGAACGAGCAGTGTGCTCTTTTTCCGTCAATCCAATTCACCAAAATTGTGACACATTTGAAAAACGCCTTTCAGTGAAATCAATACCTCCATTTACTGTCTGAGAAATAGTTCCATATAAGTATTAATGAAATCTCAAAAAATTAATAATAATAATAAAAAAAAAAGTTCGCTGAAATCAGTCGAAACCTAAATTTAAAGTTCCCCTGCGTTCGGTAGCGGTTTCCAGCACGACAAATGAGGAGTCCGGGATCCTGTTGCTTTTTATTCCCCCCCCCCCTCGATCCCACACAGGTGATTTAAAAATATCTCGTTATCCAACCAAAGTGTATATTTCATACACTTAATCAGCACTCACGAACAAATAATCACCAACCTAAGGTAATTTGAAGCAGATTCAAGCTTGAAAACGTGTTTTTTGCCGCGCTCGCCTCAAAGGGGGGGAAGGAGGGGCTAATTTTCTCAATTTCACAAAAGTTGATAGATATAATTTTAAGTTGCTTACAGACCTAAATTTATGACGAGAGTCATTGAATTCCGTCTGGCCGTTTTGACGTGATACTTGGTCCAAAATAGCATTACAGACCTACATATACAACGATCCAAACACAGAAAATTTTCTGAACTCATTTTTGGCTATCATGGTGCGTGAAATGTGAAAATATTGCAAAATTTTTGACTCTGGGAAAGTTTCAGACAAAATTCTGATTTTTGTAATATAGTTGGTTACACTTATTCAAAACAACTTGTAATTAATTAATTTGCAACAGAATTTTTTATTTATCAATCATTGTATATATATATATATATATAAGCTAGAAGGTTTTGCCCGCTTCGCAGGTCACTAGAATTATGTTTGTGAAAACTGCAACACCAAGAAAGAATGCGAATATCGGAATGATATTTGTTGGACATATACATTACACTAGTAAGACCAACTGATTAAAATTTCAGGAAATTTGGAGTAATATATACTGAGAAAACAGTACATAAAGCAGCGACCTCTGTGAGCAATAACAGCATTTATCTGTCTAGGCATTGACTCAAATAGCGACTGGATGGCATGTACGGATAGAACACTTCATGAAGCTTCAACACGATGCCGCAATTAATCGATATTAGTTACTGGTAAGTGTGGGGACCAGTCGCTTTTCAACGATTAAACAGTCATTTTCATTGGTGCAAGATCAGGAGAACGCGCTGGGCAGAGTAACAGTCGAACATATTCTGCATCAATGAAGGTCTGGACAATACGGACAACTTGCGGTCGTGCAATGTCCTTCTTAAATATTGGGATTCGGAGGCCCTGAATATAGAGCAGACCGATGGGCCTTAACCTGTCAGAAATGTAATGGCGGGTATTAAGAGTGGCGAGAATGAAAACAACGGTTGATCGAGACGTGTATTCAATGGTACCGCTTACCATCACTCCAGGTGGTGACCCAGTATGCGGCTACCAAAATTTTAATTACCTTTAAAACTGCTTCACTCATATGGGCGCCTTTAATGCGTGATCAACGAAGAACCTGGACGCAGGAAGGGCGTGAAGTAGCTTTTCAGACAAATCACAATCCTGTTTACATCATCAAGATTGTTTCATCCGAATTTAACCGCATTGTTAATAATGTACATTACCACCTGGGATTCGACATCGTCACAATGTCCATGACCTACAGTGATGGTATGGGGTCCCACTGGATACACGTCTGGATTAGTTTTTGTTCGCATTCTTGGCACTCTAAATAACAGCCATTAAATTCTTGGTGAGTTAAGGGCCGCTCCTCTGCCTTATATTCTAGGATTCTGTAGTATAAATATTAAGTAGGATAATGCACGACCGCAAGTTGTCTGTATTGTCCAGAACTTCTTCTATAGAGAATGCGTTTAATCGTTGCTCGACCAGCGTGATATTCACTTGAAATATAAAGTGAAATAAATCTAACTTTTTTTTTTTTTTAATTTGTATTCACTAATTATTAGAATACTGATGTTTATTCAAAAGTTATTTGTCGGAATGTTTTGGCATTTGAAACTAAATGAAAACCGAACTGACAAACAGATATTTATAATTTTATTTATTTACAATAGATTTAAGATGTTTTTTAAATGAAAAGAATCTCTGAGGAAATAAAAGAAAAAAAGTTTGAAGTAAACAAGACAGAATCTAACACCTGTTAAAAAGATGTCACTTAAAAAAAAAATATATATATATATATAAAGAACAGGTATAAAAGATGGAAAATGAAGGTCTGAAAAAAATATTTTTTTTCGAAAAAAGTATTTCTTAATCTCTTTATAGAAATGTTCTCTTAACATTTTCACTAAGAAAATGAGTTTAAAATCTTGTTTACAGAAAATGACACTGATTTTTAGAAACATAAGTTCAGTTATATGACATCTGTTATTTTCAACATAGAAAGTTTTAGTAAATCATAAATAAAATATTTTATATACATAAAATATTTTTCTTACATGTAGAATAAACTCGTATTTTAGAAATTTTTATGTTTTTAGTAGTACTTTGTTTTACTTCTAATTTGATGACTACTTTAAAATTAAAGAAAAAAAAAAAAAAAAAAAAAAAAAAAACATTGGAATTCTTAAATTATTCTCATTTACTGACTTGATTTTTTAAAATACACCAAGAATAAATATTTCTCTTAAAACCCTGATGGAAAAATATTCAACTTTTACTCACGCTCTTACTGCCAGTCAGATATCACCCATGTTAAAACACCTGGTAAAATGTTGACACATTCCCATACAGCGCCTCTTACCTAAGGCCATCCTGGGAATGTCCAGCTCTATTAAGGCCATTCTCTGCATATATTGTCCGCCTGAAAAGACCTAGAGATAGTCTAAAATGAAGATGTGTTTTTTGGATAAGTCGAACGACTTAAATTCGAATAGTAGCAAGGACGCATTTAACGCAGAATTCAGCACCTCTATTTAAAATAATAATATTTCCTAAATTTTAATTCAGAAAGATGCTGAAGAGAAATACAAGTTAGTAGTGATATAAAACCTTCCGCCTCTAATAGGATGGTTTCTTATTTATTCATTAATTTGTTTTGAATGCGTCAAACGTTGGTTTAAGAAATATTATGGACATTGTTTCTTCGATGGTGCAAATTAAACTACTTTTTACCGTCATAAAATTATGTTTTGATAGTGTTGCACTTAATGCGGAACAAAAATGTCGTTTTAAAAATCATTTAAATGTATGGTTCATGCATAATCATCACACACACACACAAAAAAAAAAATAAATAAATAAATAAAATAAAATAAATAAATAAATAAAATAAATAAATAAATGAAAATCTTTGCCAGTGCGATAATATTTCCAATAATTAAATTTTAAACAATTTGACAATCGTAACAAAAATAAGAGCTGTACAATACATTTATTACAACAGCTGTACAATACATTTATTACATTATTTAAAATTTCACATTTTAAAGGGCCACATGTCGGCTGATAAACACTGACATTTAATCAGCAAACGTGTTTCATAATAGCTATCTCATATATCCAATTTCTTGCTTTTGTAAACATTACTAAAATAGATATTTTCTGTACATAAATGTGGAAGTGTTGCATTGTAGTAGCTTCACCTGTCAATCAATATATCCTCAAATTGAATTAATATATTTTTTCAAAATGGTCCTCTGACCTCCATAAATGGCCGAGAGGTTCAGCTCTCAAAGCTGGTAGACACTACGCGCTAGATTCGATCTCAGGTCGCTTACGTCGGCCTAGCAGCTTTTAGATTCTCATGGTTTTCTCCAAAACTTTTGTAAATACGGGATAAGTTCCTTTAGAAAGAACACCACGGAGGACATACCACCAGGCCTAGGACCATGGTGCTATCAATTGGCCTTAACCCTAACACCAACACCCTAATGGCCATCTATCCTGTTAAATATTGTACAATTACATATAATATAAACTGAGATAAAGTTTTCTATTACATTAGGGAATTGCAGCAAAAGAGCATCATATTTTACTGATATGTGCTAAAAGTTGAGTGACACTAATTTATGTCAACTTGTAATTTAAACCAATTTTTTATGAAATTCTGCATGTATAGTTCTTTTCCTAGAGCTGTCAAAAATGGTTGTATGACAAGGTGAATCTCACAAACAAACAAACATTTACATTCAGAACCTCTTTAAAACATTAAAACATACAAAAACATCCAAACAGGAACCTGAATTTTTTTTACGAATCTAATTAATTCTTATTATTATTATAGATCAAAGTAATGACGGAGTACTGTTTAATAATAAATTTTAAAATATCAATACGTAAAACAAGGGATTTTAATTTGATATTTGGGATAGGGATAAAATATCCCTCGTCGGATAATCTGACTATTGTCGTCCATTGGTGCTGTAAATGAGAAACTGAAAATGTAATTCCTAAACTCGGATTTGACTAAATTGACATCTAACTAGTTGAGCATCACAGGTACAGAAATACTTAATAAGAGTACTTAATAGCGGTGATTTTAACGTTAAAATCTAACAATAGGCGTTGCAATATATTAGTTTAATGATGACGTGTTCGATTCAGTTACACTTATAGAATAATTTATATACTAAGTGACAATACTTAGTAATAACATTGTACAATATATTTGACAAGAACAAAAAATAGGAAATCAATACATAAAACACGTTATTAAATATAATCCTATAGTCAGGATAATCATAAAATATACCACTTAACAGAATCAAACTATCGTTATCTGTTGATGCTTCAAATGGGAACCTGAAAATGTAATTTCTAAACTCCGATTTGGTTAAATTCACATTTAACCAGTTGAGCATCGTAGGCATAATAAGTACTGAATAAGAATACTTAATGGAGGAACGGCGTCGCATCCGAATCTAACAATCAGCATTTCAATATATTGGTTTAAGAAGCCATATTCGGTTCTATTACTGTTTTAGAATAACATAGTTCACTTAAATTGTAGAATTAAATTCTAAATTCAACAATTCAGTTTTGAAAATTGTGTAATGTATAATGTTATTCTAGTATAAAGTTAATTATTCCAAACTGATACTTATGTTTTAATAATTTTATTTTAGCAATTTCTTTTTTTTTTTTTCATTTTAAGTGAGTAGCTTTAGATTAAATAGGTGTATATCTAAAATTTTGATCGGATAACTCTGGTTGTTCGTTAAGTTTTTGGTGTGTTAAAACCGAAACTGAAGCCAGTTTATTTATTTATTTATTTTTTATTTATTTTTATTTATTTATTTATTATTATTATTATTTTAATCACGTATTAATTTTTGTCAATACAGGGTGCCTATTGACACAATTTCTACCGTATCTCTTCAATTGATAGAATTATACGGTAACTTTTATAGCATTTTCGTGAATAATTATAATTAGCAATAGGAATATATTAGAAACTAACGCGAAAAAAGAATTTGTGACGGTAGATACCCTACATTGACAAAAATCTACACGTGATAGAGAAAAACTGGCTTCATTTTCAGTTTCATCACCACAAAATACATATGTATCAGATAAATTTATCAAATCGAAACTTTTAAATTACTTCTTGACAACCTGTGTTGTTTATTAAATTTTTAATTTTAATGGTACATCATTTTAGAATAAATCAATTAGGAATACTTATTTGTAATTTCATATTTAAAATAATATGTTTGACAAAAAAAAAAAAAAAAAAAAAAAAAAGTAAATAAAAATAAATAAATAAATAAATAAATAATAAAAATTACACTTTTACTAAATGAAACAATGTTATCGATTGCATTGAAATATAAAAAAAGTAAACCTTTACACAATCCTTAGTGCATAAGTATTATTTAAGTTAACAAATTTAACCTCTAACTCCATATTCAAGATAAATGCATATTCTTGTTTTCAAATTCAAGCGCAACTATTTCAGGCTAATCATTAAACAAATTCATTAAATATATAATTAGAATTAAGAGATTTTATAAAAGATTTTAAAAAAAAATCATGTCAAAAGAAAACATTTTTAACACGCTTTTATTAGAAATTATTACTTACAAACTTTGAATAAACACCATAAAATGCAATAAACTCGCTCCTGTCTTTTCCTCCCATTTGGATATTCATGAAGCATTTTACATATTTAAAAATTCGAAAAATCTTGTTAATGATATTTCTTCCACTCCTTTCTTCTCTGATGCTTGGAAATTACTCACGTAACTTAGATTTTAGTTTAATTTTTGTTATCCTTTGATTGTTATATGTTTAATCTCACTCATTTATTTATTTCCTTGTGTTTTGGTACAATTCTACTCACACCAGTAGCTATATTTAGTTTCTACTTTATAAACTTTTTCTTTTTATTTTAAACGATTTTGTGCGTTGCCGCTTTGATTGCAGCACTCGTGCTTACTTTGTTCGCCTGATGAAGGGTCGTGGTTTTTTCGACCCGAAACAATTGTTATAAGCGAGTTTATTGCATTTTATGGTGTTTATTCAAAGTTAGTAAGTAATAATTTTTTACAACGCCAGTTTTGTGATGCTTCTTTATTACGCTTTTATTAGCTTCACTTGTATGTATGTTTGCAACCGCTCTGAGAGCAAACAAACTAGTTCGCATAGGTGGACTCTGCTCAGTTCCCCATCATATATATGTTCTCATAAATTTCTAGTGCGAGACATATTATAATCATGTAAAAAGAAATGAATTTGACCAAAGCCTGATACAGTGACAGAATGAAATCCCCGCCTAATAGGCTATCCACCGTTCACTTCAATATATTTAGCTTATTCTAATCTATTAATTTATTTTATCAGGGTCAATTCCGTTGTTTAGTTTTCATGCTACTGTTTCCAATGCAATAATCCTCAAAATTCATATTTATATGAAAAATTTACAATTTCGCTATGTTGATAAAATCGTAAATTACGAATAATTTACGAAATTTTCCTATTAGAATATTTGTATTCAATCATGTTCAAACAAATATCATAAATGTAATTTTGAAGTTGCCTAATATATTTATAAACCTCAAAATGGAAGTTTATGCTTAATTTTGCCTTATTCTGACATGTTAAGTAAATCGTAAATTCCAAATAACTTACGAATTTTTTAAATTGAAAATTCATAGTCATTAATATTCATGATAGTGTTCTAAATAATATTTTAAAAGTAGTCTGACATCTTTACGATGAAAATATCTCTCAAAATTGACGTTTATGTGAAATTTTGCCCTATACTGCCATGTTAAGAAATTCGTAAATTTCCAGTAACTTGCGAAATTTTCAAAGTAGCATATTTATAGTTACTGATGTTCATTTCGGCATCAAAACTGATATTTTAAATCTGGTCCGACATTTTTACAGTAAAAAGTTTACATTTAATGCACGTTTAAGTGAATTTTTGTCCTATTCTCGCGTATTAAGAAAATCGTAAATTTCTAATAACTTGCGAAATTTTTTAATTCGAATGTTCCAAATAAATAGGGTTCTTGCCAGTATCGAAAGTAATATTTTAAAACTGATCTGACCTCTCTGCGATTATTTGTTCGTGAGATATCGTGTAAACAGACTAAGAAACTAACGGACTTACTGACTAACACACTAACGTACTGACCGACTAACGGACTGACACACTAACAGACACCCTAGAGACAGACACCATACAAATTTTGTCATTTTCGGATTCCTCACACCTGAAAACTTATAAAAAAGTAAAAAAACCGAGGTCGAAATTTTTCACGATTACCTAAGTTCCCCATATCTATAGTATGATGGGGAACTAAAAATCTATATTGTAAAAAAAAGACTTTCCCTACGTAAACGCTGTAGCTGTGAGGAAATCTCCGGACTACGAACTTAAAGGTCTAACGTTCGAGCCCAGTCGGGGGAGATTTTTTAAAAATAGTTTTTGTTTAATTCTAAATTATTTATTTATTAAAGATTTAAAAGTATGTAAATATTATGGTGATCACTCACTTGATTTTCTCTTATCCTGCATTTTAATACTATAAAGATAGATATTTTGTGCTTTTTGGTTCACATTTCAATAATAGCGTGTTCTTTAATTTTTTAAAAGTATAATTTTATTCTATTTAATAGTAATTTTAGAAATTTTACAATGTTGCATTTCTTCTGATAAATACATTATTACAAAAATCAAATCCTTTAAGATATGTTTTGACATTTTGACATACGTGGCAATATTCTTCATAAGTATTTTCTTTAAAATTATGTCACACAACTAGTAAACCGATGTTTAACAAACAGGGATCAATTTATAAAGTATGCATTGAATATAGATTGTTTCAATTTGAATACTTAATATTTAGATATATATTCAGGAATAATAAATGGTACTATTTTTCATATAATATATACTACAAAAACTTTTCTTTCTAATGTCTTATACACAAAATTTATACTCTCGTTTTCCATTTAGTCTTAGTTTCATAATTTTATGTATAATGTACAAGGTTGTATTAATTTTAGAAATTCTGTACAGAAGGAAGAAGGATGTATCTCAAGGGGGATAAAAATTTTGTTCATGTTATCAGTAGTTCATGCTATCAGTAACTAATATTCTTCATATAACTAAACTAATCTTCTTTTTGACGGGGGTTGCGGAAACATTTCATGTTTAAAGTAATTCACGTTAACAGTGTTCACGTTAACGAGGTTTGACTGTATATATTAAAAAAATATTTAAATATTAATATGTAAAACAAGGGACTATAATAAGGTATTTAAAATAGAAACAAAATATTCTTCATCGGAGAATCTGACTATTGATTTCAATTAATGCTGTAAGTAAGAAACTAAAAACGTGGTTTCTAAATTCGGATTTGACTAAATTAACATTAACTAGTTGAACATCATAGGCACAAATGTACTTAATAAGGGTACTTAATAGTGGAACTCTTAACGTTATAGTCTAACAATAGGCATTGCAATATATTAGTTTAAGATGACATGTTCAGTTCAGTTACGCTTTTAGAATAATATATACACTTAGTAACAATAGTTAGTAATAACATTATATAATATATTAGAAAAGACAAACAAAAATATAAAATCAATATACAAAACAAGTTATTATATATAATTTGAAAGTCAGTATAATCATAAATTATCCCACATAGTAGAACCAAACTATCGTTATCTGTTGATGCTTCAAATGGGAAACTGAAAATGTAATTTCTAAACTCCGATTTGGTTAAATTCACATTTAACCAGTTGAGCATCGTCGGCACATAAGTATTGAATTGGAATACTTAATGCAGGAAATGTATCACATTCGAATCTAACAATGAGCATTTCAATATATTGGTTTAAGAAGCCATATTCGGTTCAGTTACTGTTTTAGAATAACATTTTCCACTTAAATTGTAGAATTAAATTCTGAATTCAACAATCCAGTTTTAAAATTATGTAATATACATATAATCTTATTCTAGTATGAAGTAAATTATTCAAAACTGATACTTTTGTTTTAATCTCCGTTTTATTTTACTAATTTCAAACAACTTTCTTTTATTTTTATTTATTTATTTATTTATTTTTTAAATTTTAAGTTAGAACTCTAGCTATGGCAAAACCAGATTTAAAGGAAAAGGGCAAAACAATATTGGCATGGGAAGAAGACTTATATGTAGGAGGATAGGAAGTATGCGAATGTTGTAATTTAAAACGAGTCTTTTCAATGATGGCAGGGTTGTAAACTCAGTAAATAGCACAGAAGAAAATATTTATTTAAATTAATCTTTCTCATTTGCAATTAGTGATATGTAATCACTGATGAAGTGTAAATATGAATAAAATGTTTAGTATACAATGATTTTATATAGACACTTTCACTATCGGAAGAAAAATAATGGACAAATTGACGACACTAAATTGAAAAATTTTAAATCGAAAATTTTCACCTTAAAAAATCTACTAAGGCGTCCCCTTCCCAAAAATTGGGCAGTTTTTTTTTAACAATGAAACATTTGGTAATATCTACTAATAAAAAAAGTGACTCTATTTTATTTTTCATACATGAAGGAATTGGTGGGAGTTTTAGTAAATTTGAATTAAGAGACATTTTAATATAATTATAATAAATATAATTGTAATGCCGGCGAGTCCCACACCTATATGGTAGCCCCTATGGAGGGGAATATATGTCATGGCAACCCTTAAAGGGGTCGCGAAAAGGATGCAGAGAAAAGCATCAGTGGATGTACTGTGATTTGGTTTGGAGAGACGGAGGAATATGTCCTGCTGTTCTATAGCTCAGGTGTTTGTAATACTATTTTATGCACTATTAGAGTGCGGGAAAGTTACCTAAATCTGCAAATAGATCTTTGTATATACAAGTGTGTAAATAATTATTAAATACTGCATTTGCTAGCGAATAGGAACTGTTTATTTGGAAACATTTTCCCCCACATCTACACATAGCTCATCGAACCACCCGTCAAGCTCCTACAATAATAATAATAATTAACAAAATCGAAAACAAAAGAGGATATTTGAGTATATCTAAAAAATCGTATGCTTGTACAGTTAAAACTATAAATTTACTCAGCTTAAAGCTATTCCAGTCTGGTTACTTTTGTCCGGTACAATATATTTTTAAATGATTTTAATTTTTTTTTTAATAATTAAGAATGTGTAATGCTTAAAACTAACAACTGTTTAATACTATCATAAGCACAAAAATGTTAATGACAAAAGTAAAACTTTGTGAAATTTAAATATATCTTAAAAAATACATAACAAATTTGTAACGTGTTTCTTATTTATTTATTTTTTTTTTTTTGTCTGTGAGATTTTTTTTTCTCTTTACTTCCGTTACACTACTACTGTAGGTAATGGAAGTATTGTATTCGGTCCAAAAATTCGATCTCGAGTTTTCGCCCGATTTACACATTTTAAGGCCTTCTGAATCCAATAAAGTAGTTTTTTTGCAATTGGTCAGTGTGCGTGTATGTATGTATGTGTGTGTGTATGTATGTGGGGAATATTCTGGCTATCACATCTCTAAAACTAATAAGGATAGAATTACGAAACTTCACAATTGATACAAGTTTAGTTCACAGATGAATTTTTCAAATTTTGCTGAAAAGTGGAAGCTGGTCATCGGAAACCGGAAGTGGGACCGTAAGTCTTTATCTCAAAATCGGCTCAAACGATTTTCTTCAAAGTTGCTATATAAAGACTCTATTAGATGTCCTTTGGAATGATATAGTTAGTTAGTTTTGGAAAATTGATAGGCGTTCTGTTTAAATAGCTCAATTTCAGGTCTCGAAGTTGCGTTCCTTTATGGTTGTACGGATTTTTTTCAAACCTCTCATGTTAACTCCCTTTTAAATATCCTTTTGTATGTAATTATTATTTTCTGGTCAATAATTGAGTATGCCAAGTTTTGGTAAAAGTTGTCATCTCAAAAATGGCTCTAACGATTTTCTTGAAAATTGTTACATAAATCCATTTTCGATATCCTTTCTCATGTACGACGTGGTTATTACAGGAAAATTAACAGTCATCTTGCGTAGATAGGTTAATTTTAGATCTCGAAAATTGGTGTTTCAAAAAATAATTCTACCATTTTTTTTTTTTTTTTTAACTCGCTATGTAAACTTTCTTTTATATGCCTTTACATATGTATTAAGTTCCTCATACCGGAAAAACTTTAGGTTTCTACTTCGTTAGGTCAATTTTATGTCTTCTTATCATATTAACTTCAAAACAAACATCCATATAATACGTGTAATACAGTCCGTTAAGAAATTATAAGACCGCTTTAATTTTGTAAATTATAAGAAAAATAAAGAATGTAATCATAATTTAAAAACATAAAATAACATATTGCTCTATATTTTTTTATAATTAGTTTGCAATAACTTGGTATAATGCAATAAATGTTTAATTAAAATATATATTAGAAATAAGTGAAAAATAACCTGTTAAGAAAATATAAGACAACTTGTCGAAAAACAAATTTGTATAAAAAATTAATATGATATCCGTCCTCCATTTTTCCTGATGACTTCAAACACAGTGCTTTTCATTGAAGTAACCAGGTGGTTAAGTTCAGTTATAGAAATATTGTGCCATTCCTATACAATGGCTACTTCCAGTTCATTGGCAGATGAAAATTGTTTATTATTAGCATAAACTTTGCGAGATGATATACCCATAGTTTTTTCATAGGGTTCAAGTCTGGACTTCGACTTGGCCATGGCAAATCTTTAATATTATCTTTTTTAAATCACTAATACGAGGATTTAGATGTATGACAAGCAGCATTGTCCTGAAGAAACATCCAGTTAGTACCACCTTGTAAAGGTCCAAACGGTATCATATGATCATATAGCACAGACTGATATTGTGTAGAGTTCATATGACCCGAAATCCGCTCCAGACTGTTACATGTGAAGTTTTCTTGCTGAAACGTTTCGAAATTTCACGAGTTGTAAGACCCTTTTCTGTTGATAGTCGAAAAATTTGTCTATTATCACGTGCTGTCAAAATATTTTTTATACCAGATCGTTTCATTTTCTTTGAATAATCTTTTCTAATTATGGTATTATGAATGGCAGCTTAAGAACGGTTCATTAACCTCGCAATATCTCTTTCAGATTTACCAGAACCTTTATAAAATAAAATTTTTCTCACTTCGCACTCCGATATTTCTTTACCTCGAGATATTGTCAAATTAATCGTGTATAACACATTCAAAACCTAAGCCTTTGTTTCTTAGGTAATGTTTTTACGAAATACTGACGCATGCGCTTTATACTGAGTTTGACGTCATGTATAATATGCTAATTTTCTCAGGTGGTCTTATAATTTCTTAACAGTCACAGTCTTTAATTTTTAGAAAAATGAATAAGTTTTAATGAAATTTAATTTAATTTTAAAAGTTGGAATTAGTATAGGATGCGTTTTTCTATCAATTTTAAATACGCAACTAAAAATTTGCATATTATGCTCTCTTCTTCAGAAATGCACCAATACGCTTGTGGTCTTATAATTTCTTAACGCACTGTAGTAGGTAATGGAAGTCATGTGGTTGTTTTACACCAGTTTCTTTCTTTCTTTTTTTTTTTTTTTTTTTTTTTTAAATCTTTGAAGTACTCAAATTCTTTTTTATAAAATTTATAATCCAGTCGTTTATAACAATTTCTAATTTAGTAGTTCCTAATTAACAGCTTCTATTTTTTTTCTTTTTTTTGTAATATGTAATCTTCGACAATGTAAAAATAAGAATTTTTTGTCTGAATAGATATCACTTTAGATACCTGCGGCTATTTCGGTAAACCTACAACTGCTATAAATCGATAAAACTACACTAAGTTTAGACTATTTCTTTAGAGTTGTGACAAGATAAGTTCGTGTTTGTGAATGTGCATAGAATGAAGTCTTAGTCTAAATTTCCGATATCGAACGGCTAAGGTGATGCCCATTCTATCAGCATATGGATAGGATTTACGTATGGGAGTTTTAAATTTCCCTATCATTCTAAAATTAGGTTCTTTGAATTTAAATACTTAACTAAATGTACAATGATTGTTGGATATATATTAATAAATCGAGAATTATAATTTAAACAAAAATTTAAAACTTATACAATTGTAATTATCGAAATAAAAATTTAATGAAGTTATGAAAGATGAATAGGAACAAACTTTTTATATAAACAATGGTTATATAATAACAGATTATATTATTATGTGGTTTTTTTATACTTTTTATAAATTATTTTTTTCTTCTACAAATATAAAGAAATATTAGGCAAACCGATTTGCTAAATGTGTCCTGCATGTCTCAAAAACAAAAAGCCATAGAACGCTATAAATTTATATTTCACACCTTCATGACGTCTATATGTGAAATTCTAATTTTAGTTTTGACACGCGCTTCCACCTTTGAGATATGTACGATTTTACACGATTTTTTGTGATGTCCGTACGTACGTTTGCGTGTGTGTGTGTATCTGGCATAACTCCAGAAAGGCTGCAAAAACGTTGAAAATTTATATGTAAGTTTCTTACAACATACAGTCATAGACCTTTACTTGTTGATTTTTCTGAATTCCGTTTTGGAGATATTCTATAAAATTTCCTCCGAAATGACCAGAAGGTGGCATCATATATGACCTACTGTCATAGAGAATTCTACACAAGATAATGATACCACTCACATTGATAGTTACAAAAATTGCAGACATTCTTGTGTGTAGCAAGAAATTCATAAAGAGTGCATGTTGCAGTCGACGAATGCATTTAATATAATGGATATTCTGGTAACAGACGAATAAAAGTGTTATTCTTACACCAAAAATCAATAATAAACGAATACTTTCGAAACAATTCAAGAAACAGTCATTTGTAAAACAGATCAAGTAAACAGTCTGAAATAAACTACAAAATAGCAATTAACTGACGTATATAACAAAACCTGATAAGATTTCCATGAAGAGTTTTAGAGTCTATAAAACTCTTATAACTAAAATGTTTTGTCCAACTTATAACCTAAAATAATGCTTTGACAAATAAACAGTTTATTTCATCATGCTTATTACATATTTCTCTATAAAACTACTAAATTCTGAACTGAAACAGTTTTTTACGGTTTAAGCAATAAAACGGAAATGAATCGATAAACTGATAAAAGGTAAGGGTAGTATATATATATATATATATATATATATATATATATATATATATATATATATATATATATATATATACATATATATATATATTAAAAATAGAGAGACGGAATTGATTAGTCATCGAAATACTGTATATTAATATATATTCTTTGGAAGTTGAAAGCTAAAAATGCATGAATAAGGTTACATAAACCTCGTGCTGTAATATTCAGAAAACAATATTTGAATTCTTTTACAAGTTCCTCTACATAATTTGAGAATTTAAATTATAACATGAAAAAAAAAATTTAATCTTCTAGATTATAGTTTTTATTTGAACAGTTTTTTACGGTTTAAGTAATAAAATGGAAATGATTCGATAAACTGAAAAAAGGCAGTGGTAGTATATATATACATATATATATATATATATATATATATATATATATATATATATATATATATATATATAATCGAGAGAGGTAATTGATTAGTCATCGAAATACTGTATATTAATATATATTCTTCGGAAGTTGAAAGCTAAAAATGCATGAATAAGATTACATAAACTCTCGTGCTGTAATATTGAGAAAACAATATCTGAATTATTTTACAAGTTCCTCTACATAATTTGAGAATTTAAATTATAATATGAAAAAAAAATTAAATCTTGTAGATTATAGCCTTCATTGTGGTCAGCTAGTCTTCTATCTGTTTGATAAAGCACATAGATGCAAGAGTACTACCATAAAAATAAATAAACGATATAAAAATATCTATTGTTTGAGAACAATGAAATAATCTGATGAAAATCAATGTCCCCATAAAATGTCTTCTAGTCAAATATATTACTATTTTATGAATTAAGTATTAATATTACATCGAAATATTGCACGGAAACTAAGAAGATATTGCACCGTATAAAAACATTTACAAAATAAATTTTAATTGTATTTAATCAACGCATAAAAACAGTAATTGCTAAATTAGGGAAAATGTCGCAAAACAATGTTATATAAAATATATATCTAATTTTAGTAATAGAGAAGCATTTAATTTTTTTCTGTTCTTAAACCATTTTATTAAAACATGTAGACTTATTTCTCCTTATTTTACAATGTTGAAATATTTAAATATTTTCCAAAACTAATTACGAAAATAATTCATAGTTTCGAATCCAATAAATGTTTATAAACTATCGCACATATTATTATAATAACTACAAATATTTCTAAATTGCTCGAAGTACAATCTTCTACAAGAAAAGTACACAGTACAATAAATATTTCATTCAAACTTTGACAAGGAAAGTTCATGCTTAAGAATTAGTCCATAATTAACTAGTCCAACTTTTGTCCGAAATTCCAATATCGGATATCTGGTGTTCCTCCAATTTCATCAGCATATGAATAGCATTTATTCGTCTGAGTATTTCCTTCATTATCTGTCACATAATTAAGTTTCTTGAACCGAATTTAACTGTCCACTTAAGGGAAAAATAATAATCGAATATCATATCGAATCATATTTCTGACACTAACAATTATGAAGAGTTATTTTATTTCAATTTTAATTTTTAAAACGCTCATTTACAGTCTTGCTAATTTTATGGATTTTATATACCATTATTTCTGGAATGTTTTCTTTGTCTGTTTTAATCACGGAATATTCACACAGTTATTAAATATTCAAATAGCTCTATTAAAAATTGTCTCTATCTATATTCTGTAATAATGACAATTCTGTCTTTAAAAAAAAAAAAAAAAAAAAAAAAAAAAAAAAAAAGGAGCTTAAAAAATAAACATGCTATAAATACAATTATTTAATAGTAAATCATGTCTTACTACGAAACACGAAGAAAAAAGACATAAAAAGAAGTACTATAAAATGAAGTTTTGTGGAAAATACATTGAGAAAAATAATATACCATCTTCCTCTAGAATAAATAAGTAGTCATTTTCTGAATCCATAAACTAGAAATATAGATTTACAAGCTAAGTGTATCAGGTAAATTAACAAGCTGCTTCGATGAAATGATCGAGAATTTCTAATCTCACTTTTTTTAGGTAGTGAAACAATATCATGAGTATTATGAATCCTTTCTAATACGAAGAATTCTCGCCTGGTTTTCTAGATTTGGGTCATAAACCAAGATTATAGTTACTAAAAGTCGTTTCTTGAGTTACTTGCAGATTTTTTTCTATATGTATGAGCGCAATATTATAAGAAAATTATCTAGAAATCAAATAGGAGTTTTTAGAAGTCACTAGAAAAGATAACTAGAATTTATAAGGATGACATGTTACTAGATTTATTACAAATATAATTTTGTTTCTAGCTCTCAGTGATATTTTTTTTTTCAGCGTATAGATTAAGAGTGTAAATATAAATAATTAATTTGACTTTTTAGAATTTATTAATGTCTATGATATATAAACAGTGCCTAAATTTTTATTTCCATCTAAAATTTTGTTTCCAATTGTCGTGAATGTTATTTTTTTTATTTAGCCTTCAAATTTAAAAAATATAATAATAAAGTGTATAGTAGATAATATGAACTGTTTCTGGAAATTATTGTCAATGCGTATGTTTGAATAAAAATTGAAAATATGTATATACGTCGAAATAAAACATATATAAGCATACTACAATTTCTTAAAAAATGTAAAATAATAATAATAATAATAATAATAACATTAAAATTTTTAATGAATTTTAAAATTTTGATACAGTATCCTGATAATTATTATTTTTCTCCTTTTTTTCCATCATTTTTAATTTAAGAAAATACTCTAAATGTATATTTATTACTTTGTTTATCCACTGATAAATTATTTTAAAAAATACATTTTGTCATCATGCCAAATGCTGAAAATTTGCATCACATTTAATCATAAAAATATTCTGTATAAAAATATTCCGTATGATAGAATTCCAAAATAACGAGTAAATTTGTCTCTAAATATATTTAGGTATTATTTTCTTCCTTTAGTGATATATATACATATAATTTAAGCAGTAATATAAAGAAGATAAAATTACACAGGAATTAAAATGCCACCTTCTAATTAAGTTAAAATATCTTTATTTTAAATCGTAAAGTGAAAAAGAAATCATAAAGATTTGAAAGGTAGAATTCAATACATTTGTACAATATAATAGTAGTATGTATCAATGCACAGCATACAATATATCATCAATACATTTTTACTTCCATTACCCTACTACCGTAGGTAATGGAAGTATTGTATTCGGTCTGAAAATTCGATATCGGGTTTTCACCTGATTTACACGTTTTAAGGTCCCCTGAGTCCAAAAAAGTGGTTTTTGGCAATTGGTCAGTGTGTATGTATGTGTGTGTGTGTGTGTGTGTGTGTATGTATGTGGAGAATCTTCTGGCTATTATAGCTCAGAAACTAATAAAGATAGAGCTACAAAACTTTAGAATTGAAATACGTCTGGTGTACAGATGAAATTTCCAAATTTTGGTGAAAATTGAAAAACCGGAAGTGGGACATTGGAGACCGGAAGTGCGACCGGAAGTCCGTATCTCAAAAACGGCTCTAACGATTTTCTTTAAATTTGTTATATAAACACTCTATTAGATGTTCTTTCGAATGATATAGTTGGTTAGTTCAGGAAAATTGATAGGCGTCCTGTATAAATAGCTCAATTTCAGGCCTCGCAAAGGCGTTCCTTTAAAAACGGTTGTACGGATTTTTTTCAAACTCGCCATTTTAACTCACTTTTAAATATGCTTTTGTATGTAATTATTGTTTTCCTGTCAATAATTGAGTTTAACCGGAAGTGGAACATCGGAGACCGGAAGTGAGACCGTAAGTCCGTATCTCAAAAACAGCTCTAACGATTTTCTTCAAATTTGTTATATAAACACTCTATTAGATGTCCTTTCGAATGATACAGTTGGCTAGTTCTGGAAAATTGATAGGCTTCCTGTATAAGTAGTTCAATTTCAGGTCTTCTAAGCGCGTTCCTTTAAAAACGGCTGTACGGATTTTTTTTTAACTCGCTCTATTAACTCACTTTTAAATATCCTTTTGTATGTAATTATCGTTTTCTGGTTAATAATTGATTTTTTGTAAAAATTGGTATCTTAAAAACGGCTCTAACGATTTTCTCTTTAAGTCACTTTTATGTTTTCTGATCACATTATCTCTCAAAAATGCCTATAATACGTGTAATAGTGGGTAATGGAAGTCGTGTGGTTGTTTCACACCAGATTTTTTTTTTATTCATTTGAAAGTAGACAGGAAGATTGTACAAAAGGTTTTATTAAAACATTCAAATAAATAACGTAACTGTGGTGTATTTCGTCAGTGTATTCCTGATTCAATCTATTGGACCTTTGGTAAGTGACGTCACGTCCAATCAATGATCTGTTCATTCTTTTTTACTTTTATCTCTGCTAGAACTGATCGCAGTCTTAAAAATGTAGTCGTTCATGTTACTTGTATTTTTCATCTGTAATTGTCATAGTCATCTATTAAATTTTATGTGTTTAAAATGAAACGCCTCGTCATATCCTAGTTATGGCTTAATCATAATTCTTCTCCTGCCTATAAAATACTATAATGGCGACGAAATGAAAAAGAAAAAAGCAAAAAGAAGTTTTGCTCTTCAACATTTTAATAATATCTACTTCAAGATGATTAAAAATGCAATCTGCAGTTCTTCATAAAGAAAATTGATATTTAGAAAGTAACGAAAAGCGATCGGAGACGGGCAGTTGGTGAGTTTTTGTCTACTGTCAGGGCGGAAATGCATGGGCGCCAGAGATAATTACTTGTCTACGATTTTTTATTTTTTCGAGAAAGATAGGAAAAAAAAGGTATTTACACATTTATTTTATTTTTTTTCTTTCTGTTCTTTTATTAGATTGCATGTTTTTATTGTTAGAACTAGTATATTTTCATTAAAAATGTTTCAAAATTTTAAAGAATTCAATGATTCGATTGAATCTTTTGATACTTATATTAGAAGATTAGAACAGAACTTTATTTTGTTTGATATTAAGGATGAAAAAAAAGTTAGTGCCTTAATAACTTTTATCGGACCGAAATTATATAATTTACTTACAAATTTACTGTTCCCAGATCTCCGTGAATCAAAAACTTACACTGAATTAGTAGATGTCTTAACAAAACATCTATGTAAAATTCCAAATAAGTGAACGCATTAAATTTAGAAAATGTTTTCAAGGAGATAACGAATCTGTGCAGGATTTTAGTGTTCGTTTAAAGAAACTTACAACACATTGCGCGTTTACAGGCGATTCGCTGTCAGAAAATTTGTTAGAACAATTTTTACGCGGATTAAAAAATGAAACAATCCAAAGCAAATTAATGTCTCAGGTTGAAGATTTAACATTTGAAAAAGCAGTAAAACAAGCCGTAACTATGCAAAGTACTGAAAACGACATGATAGAATTACAAAATAAAAATTTGAATTTGAATAAAGTTTCTGTTAGTGTTAGGAAACCAATTATTCTCAAAATAACTTAAGTAAACAAAACGTGAACAAAACTGCGAGTGCAAATAAAAGTAAAACTTATTGTTATCGTTGTGGAAATAGCTCTCATTTAGCAAATGTTTGTAAATTTATTAATGCAGTTTGAAATTTTTGTAAAAAACGCGGTCATTTGAGTAAGGTGTGTCGGAACGCACAAAACAATGTTACTCAAAAGAAAAATGTAAATGTTCTTGATACTGTAGACATTTGGTCATTACAATCTGAAGGCCTATAAAACCTATAAAAATTTGGGTTTTGATAGAAAATAGTGCTAAAGCAGAAATGGAGCTTGATACAGGATCGGCGATTTCCGCCGTACCGATAAATCGTTTTCGGAGATTATTTCCAGAACATAAAATGTTTCCTGCTGATGTACAATTAAAGACAGCCACGGGAGAAATTTTCCAGCCCGAGGGATTAGTTAGAGTAAATGTAACTTACGAAAACAAAACTAGGAATGTTAAGTTATATTTAGTTAAAAAAGACAATTTTCCTTTATTGCTAGGTAGGGATTGGATAACTACATTTAATATATTCCCAAACAATTTACAAACTGTTCCGGTAAACAAAGTAGTACAAATCTCGGAAAATTTAAATAATTTACTAAATGAATTTCCGGATTTATTCACAAATAACGTAGGTGAAATTAAAAATGTTAAAGCTGAATTACATTTAGAGAAAGACTCATCACCAATATTTTGTAAATCGCGAACAGTTACGTATGCATTAAGGAATGCGGTAAATGAAGAATTGGAAAGATTAGAAAATGAAGGGATAATAAAAGCTGTTAGTACGAGTAAATGGGCAACACCTATTGTTCCGGTGGTAAAACCTAATGGGAAAATTCGTTTATGCGGCGATTTTAAAGTCACGGTAAATAAATTTTTAAAGGTTGACAAATACCCGCTACCAAAAATTGAGGATATATTAGCAACTTTAGGGGGTGGATTACATTTTACAAAGATTGACTTAAATCAAGCACACTTGCATTTACCGGTAGAGGAAAATTCACAAGAATTACTTACTATTAACACTCCTAAAGGCTTATTTCAATTTACGCGATTGCCATACGGAATTGCCAGTTCACCAGCAATATGGCAGAGAACTATAGAACAAATTTTAAAAGGTATAGAGGGTATTTCAGTTTTTATTGACGATATATACATCTCAGGGGAAACGGATGAAATACATTTAGAGCGATTAAAACAAGTGCTAGAAAGGTTACCTGAATATAATCTTAAAATAAATAAAGAAAAATCTTTTTTCATGAATGATGAAATTACATACTGCGGTTACAAAATTGATAAAAATGGCATACACAAAACGCAAGAAAAAATTTCTGCTATTTTAAATGCTCCAATACCTCAAAACGTAACTCAAGTAAAAGCGTTCCTAGGCTTAGTATCTTACTATTCTAGATTTGTTCCTAAATTATCTACGATTGCTTATCCTCTAAATGAATTATTACGTAAAAATGTAAATTTTCAGTGGACTAAAAAATGTGAAAATTCATTTAATGCAATTAAACAGGAAATTACTTCCGAAAGGATTCTCACCCACTTTAATCCAAAATTACCCTTAATTTTAGCCACTGATGCTTCTCCTTATGAATTTCGGCAGTACTTTCGCATACAATGCCAGATAACTCCGAAAAACCCATAGCTTTTGCTTCTAGAACTTTATCTTCTGCAGAAAAGCGGTATAGTCAGGTAGATAAAGAAGCGTTATCAATAATTTTTGGTGTAAAGAAATTTTTTCAATTTTTGTATGGTAGGAGATTTACACTGTATACAGATAGTAAACCCCTAGTTTCCATATTTTCACCCGTAAAAAGTATTCCGGTACTTTCGGCAGCTAGAATGCAAAGATACGCATTATACTTACAGACATTTAATTATGATATTAAATATAAAAAATCTGCAGAGCACGGAAATGCCGATGCTCTATCACGTCTTCCATTACGTAGTGAAGACTTACTGCTACCGTCGTCCGATTCGCTACAACCAGAAAAAGTGTCACCAACTTTGTCACCAAATTTATTTGGCAACCCTGATAAAACCGATTGTTTATTTATTCATCAAATAACTTCGTTACCGTTATCTACAAAGATATTATGTGCAAGTTCTAAGCGAGATCCAACATTGAAAGAAATGTATCGACATTTAATATCAGGCACACAGATGCCAAATTTCTTACTTTTCGGACATAAACAACAAGATTTTTCTATACTAAATAATTGCATACTACAAGGGAATCGTGTTGTAATTCCTACTGTTCATAGACAAAAAGTGTTAGAAGATTTACATTTTGGCCATTTTGGCATAGTTAAAATGAAAGCACTGGCACGTAGTTTTGTATGGTGGCCAGGTATTGATAAAGACATTGAGAATTTAGCAAATAACTGTTCTGTTTGTATTAAATTAAAACATAATCCTCCTAAAATGGAAAATCATCACTGGGAATGGCCTACAACACCTTGGAACAGAATACATGTAGACTTTTTTGGTCCAATGATGGGGAAAATGTTTTTAATCGTAGTAGATGCCCACAGTAAATGGACAGAAGTGTTCATTGTTCCTAATACTACGGCTGAGAACACTATAAACTGTCTTTCTTCGCTTTTTGCCAGATATGGCTATCCTGTGTCCCTTGTGTCTGATAATGGGCCACAATTCATTTCAGAAAAATTCGAACATTTTCTACAAAGTAAAGGCATAAAACATAGTTTAACTGCACCATATCATCCCTCTACAAATGGTCAAGCCGAAAGATATGTCCAAATAATTAAAAAAGGATTGAAATCCTTAAGTTCAGAACCCGGAAATCTCCAATTTAAGTTAAACGAATTTCTATTCCAATACCGAATAATGCCTCATATTACAACAGGGGAGAGTCCCGCATCATTATTTCTAAAGAGAAATATCAGATCAAAACTGGATTTACTTGTACCAAATGTTAAAAATTATGTTGAAAACAAACAACATAAAAATGTTTTTAGCAAGAAAAAGATAAGAGAATACCATGTAAATGAAAAAGTTGCAGTACGCAATTACACATCAGGAGATAAATGGAAAATAGGTAAAGTAATTGCCAGACTAGGTAAACTGCATTACAAAATTCAAGTAGGTTCATGTGTATGGAAAAGACACGTTGATCAACTGAAAAGTGTAGGTTCCAGAGTACAAGTGGAGGAAGCTACAAGTCCTTGTGCAAATATTTCCATGGTTCCCGATAGCAAGAGTCCACACCTACAAAGCAATGGAGAATCTAAGTCTGGTAGGAGGCCTGCTATTATACCAGATCCAGTGCCAACC
The DNA here is from genome assembly GCA_963930645.1 of Salticus scenicus. Lineage (NCBI taxonomy): Eukaryota > Metazoa > Arthropoda > Arachnida > Araneae > Salticidae > Salticus > Salticus scenicus. The sequence continues at coordinate 184,261,510 of OZ005659.1, forward strand.
GATTCTGCCATGACACCAGATCCAGTGCCAACCAATCCTTCCATTATACCAGAGTGTCAACCGACAGTAGATCTGTGTCTACAAAGCCTGGAGAAAGTGACTGTGATAAAAATATCAACAGTACTCTAAATAAAAATGGACTAAAATCTGAACATTCAAAACTTAAAAATACTAATTTGTCTTTTTCTGAACAGGTTGTAAGAAGATCATCTAGAGTAAGAAAACCTCCCATCAGGTATGGTATACAGAATTAAGGGGAGGAGAAATGTGGTGTATTTCGTCATTGTATTCCTGATTCAATCTATTGGACCTTTGGTAAGTGACGTCACGTCCAATCAATGATCTGTTCATTCTTTTTTACTTTTATCTCTGCTAGAACAGATCGCAGTCTTAAAAATGTAATCGTTCATGTTACTTGTATTTTTTATCTGTAATTGTCATAGTCATCTATTAAATTTTAACTGTTTAAAATGAAACGCCTCGTCATATCCAAGTTATGGCTTAATCATAATTCTTCTCCTGCCTATAAAATACTATAGTAACATTTAAAGATTTTTCTACTAATTGTAAGACTTTATATGTATAGTGAATAATTAAAATAGCATTCAAATGTAAAACAAAATATACATTTATATGTGTGGGTGTTTCATTAGATATAAATTCAAAAATTACCACGATCTAAAATTTATATGCTATCCTGAAGTAAAATTCAATGTAAATTAAAAAAAGAAAAAAAAAATGTAAAAATCAGTACAACTTTATTATACTTTTGAAAATAAAATAATGATCAACGATATTACATTCTACGTGATTCAAAAGTTCCCTTTCTTGAACTTGAGTTATTGAAATTCTGCGGCGACTCCAGTTTATCGGAATATAAATGGAATATGTTTGTAAAGGAGTTTTCCTCACCAGTGTCAGATAATTAGGTCTCTCTAAAGAGTCTCACTATTTTAGAGTGAGAACTCCTAAGTCTCATTAACATATGATGTATTAGGATTCATAAGGTCATTTATTTCCCCTTTGCTTCTAAGAAAATAAAGGCTGTAAAAAATATGTCAGAAAAATATTTTTTAAAAATGCTAAGGAATTTTTTGTCATTGAAGAAATACTTTAAAAAGTTTATGTATTAATATTTTTTTAAGCATTACACCAAAAGTGGATACACATTTTTTGTTTAGAAATACGGGTCTTAAAAATAATGATATCAAATTTTCTGTGGTGCTTTGCTAATAATTAAAAATTACATAGATTTTCTTATTTGAATTTGCTTTTTTCTTCTATTTATTTTTACAGTGTAAACGCTATTTTCAACATAAAATAATATATAACATTTACTCACCGATAACTTTTCATTCACATCTCTTATAATATTAAAATATGTGTTTTAAAAGAAATGATATGAAATTCCAGCAACGCAGTGAATTTACACTAAGTGATTTGTTTTTAAATTCCACTGCAATTATTTTGTTTCGCATATTAAAGTGTATTTGCACATTGAAATATTGCTTTTAATTTTCTAATACACAGTCAAATATATCACTTTCATTAAGTTTATATTATGTACTGAAATGTATTTATTTCAATGAATTTTTTTATCTTTTGCGTCACGCTATCCAAAACTGTAACTAAAATTTATGAAAATGTTTATTTTGTGCCATCTTATCCAAATTAATTGAAAACGCATGCAAATAGATAGTGTGATGCAAATAAAACATTTGCGAAATTTTTAGTTGTAGTTTTGGATGGCGGGACGAAAAAGATAAAATAATTCATTGAAATAAATACATTTCAGTACATAATATAAACTTAATGAAAGTGATATATTTGACTGTGTATTACAAAATTAAAAGCAATATTTCAATGTGCAAATACACTTTAATATGCAAAACAAAATAGTTGCAGTGGAATTTAAAAACATTATGCCCCTGTACACAAAACGATTGTATTTACTCCATTGTTTTGTATTTACTCCATTTACAAAAGGATCCATATATCCATCATCCCACAGTGAACCTGAATAACATATGGACGGTTTATTATAAAAGTGGTGTAACTCCATATTTTTTAAATATGTATATTTTTGCTTAATTGTATCCCATTTAGTCACATCTTTCACTATAAAAGTGAAGAAACTCCAATAATTGCATTAAAATCCCAAAAATGACATTGTTTGTTATTTTCAGAAAACTATAACTTCTATATATTTAATGTAAAAATGAATTTTGTAAGTTACTTTAAATCCTATTTCATATAATTTATAAATTCTTATAATTCTAAGTTGTATTAAACACAAAAAATCGATAAAATTCACTGAAACTTGCCTTTTTTCTATACGCATAAATTTACAAAAAGCTCGTTATATCAAAATCCATTTACAAAGAGATGATTTACTTTTACAATGAACCACATATCATTACAATAAACCCATATATCAGTTTCAAGTAATTCCACAAATATTTACGATCATTAAAGCGTAGGCATACTGACAGATGGACGGAAATTCCAAAAACATAAACACTTTTCAGTTTTGTTAAAAACCGTTAAAAATGATTTCTCACGTAATAACCTTTGCTAAAATACACAGATAATTGAAATGAAAAAATATATTTTAGAAAATGGAATATATATATATATATATATATATATATATATATATAAATTAATTCAAAAATTTAAATTCTAAATTCTAAAAAATCTGGATGAGGTACACCTCTGCAGGATCCCAACTAACCTTTGTATTCCTGCGATCAGTAGTCTAACCTCGAAAGCGTAGACACACAGACACTTCTTCTTATTTATTTATTTATATAGATTGCAATTATAAATTGAGGAACTGGTGTATGATAAATGTTTGAAATAAAAACTTTTTCACTCACCATAAAATAAAGGAAAGCATTGCCAGTTTCGAAAGGATGCGGTCTTTCTCTTTCAGGTTCATAAAACACATGCTACTACCTTGGAAGCAAAAGCAAGGCACGTCACTTTACTTATTAAAAAATAGATTTCTTGCGTTTTAAATTTGACATATTATTTATTACCCTTATTTGAAATTTCTCTTTATAAGATAAACAAGATGGTGGAAGAAGCTAGTTAATGAATTTATCGAAGATATCCGTACGATAAGTCCACTATCCAATTTTGATTCTAATATATTTAATGCTTTAGAACTTATCGTGACTATAAATTTTCCACTATGGAACTATAATTCTATTATAGATATCCATCTGTCTATCTATCCATATATTATACGTATCCACTATACATATGCAGAATTCCATTACATATATTCATATGTATCCATATATTATATATCCCGCTATCTGTAGATAAATATATAAAGTAAGCGATTGATTTTTTTAAGAAATCAATTTAATACTCAGACACCCATTTTTAAAAAAGTATTAAATTGTGCTTAGGACATCTCAAAAGGGCTCCACAATAATAAAAATCTGTGTTTTATTTATTTATTTATTTATTTTATTTTTATTTTTACTGAAATTTTTATTTTGTGCGTTGTAGTTACTCAAAAAAAAAAGCTTCTTTAAAAAACTATCAAAACTCCTTAGAACAAACACTGTGTAGACAATTTTTCTTTTGTCATTTGACATCGTTTATATTAATTATCGGCAAAAAAGTAACACATCGGCTTGCGAGGATCGAACACATGAACATCGCGCTATCACAATGATGCTCTAACGAAATGCGCTAACGAGCGACGAGAAAGGCTGTTTAAATTAACATTAAAGTGGAGGCGCCTTCTTTTTTCAGAATGACACAAAGACACGATGATAAAAATCCAATTTCAATAAAAAGCTTCTAAAAGAATATATATATATACATTTAACTTTTTATTTTGTGTCTTTTAGTATCTTAAAAAAAAAAAGCTTCTTCAAAAAAAAAAAAAAAAAAAAAAAAAAAAAACTCTTCAAAAATTCTTCGAATACTGTGTAGACAATGAAAAATTTCCTTTTATCAATTGACACATTTTCTATTAATTATCTGCATAATTTAATACATCGATCCTTCTGGGATGGAACTCAGCACCATCGCATTAGCAACTTGACGCTCTAAACAACTGCGCCAACAAGCGACTGTAAGTACTGCTGACATTTACTTTAAAGTTGAGGTGCCTTATTTATTAGCGGGACATGATGGCGCGATAGCGAAATCCAATTTCAATAAAAAACTTCTAAGAAATTTATTTATTTATTTATTTTTATTTAAATGTTTATTTTCCGCTTTTTAGTAACTAGATAAAAAGCTATTTAAAAAACTCTTAAAAAATTATTAGGATACTGTGTACACAGCGAAATATTTCCTTTTATCAACTGACACCTTTTCTATAAATTATTTGTAAAATTAACATGCTGCTCTAACCAACTGAGCCATTAAGAGATAGAGATACAATGAATTGCTTACTTCTTTTTCTTTTTTTTAAGTGGAAGTGTCTTTTTAGATTGACAGAAAACGCGATGACAAATTCAACTTTATGTAATAATATATAATATATATATATATATAGCTTCAAAAAATATTTATTTATGTATTTTGTACTTGAAACTTTTTATTTTGAGCTTTTTTAACATTTAAAATACTTTGTGTTTTCTAATATCTAAAAAAAAAAAAAGAAAAAACTTCTTAAAAAAACTCGTCGAAAATTCTTAAGATATTGTGTAGTCAACGAAAAATTTTCTTTTATCAATTGACACCTTTTCTACTAATTATCCTCAAAAATTAACACGCCGGACCTTCCGGGGACGAAACTCTCGACCACCCTTTATTAACGTGTCGCTATAACCAACTGAACCACGGAGCCACAAACGGAATGGCTTATATTTACTTTAATTGTTTACTAGCGTGACACGAAGATACGATGACAAAGTCAATTTCATCGAAAAAGCTCCTAAAAACATGATCGCACTATTTGAATGCACGATATTCGGTATCAAAAAATTATAATCACGCACGTATGTACCTTTCGCATACAAGGAAAAAAAAAAAAAAAAAAAAAAAAAAAAACCTTATTCGGCCACCTCTCACTGTGCATGGAGCTCCGAAAGCGTTAAACTCTATATCGCATCAATCAGTTGTACACACGTATGCACTTTCACACAAATGAAAATAGATAAAAGGGGGAGAAAAAAGCTAAGTCTCATAATACGAACAATATGAGAAAAATTATAATAAAAAGAAACAATTTCTGAAACCATTCGATATATTCTTATTGTTTTCAAAAAATCAAATGTAAGCAGCTATTTTTTTTTTTTTAACAATTTTATTAAATGCAACTTGAAATTGTAAAGGATTATATATAATACAGTATTCCTTTTTCTTGACTAAAATAATAATAAAAATAATATATATATATATATATATACATATTTAATATGCACTTTGTTTAAATTTCTGTTCAAAATATTATAAGTACTAAATTGACAAAAAGAAATTTATTTCATTATTTTTATTATTATTATTATTATTATTATTATTTTAGATTTATTTGTTATAAATAATTTTTTTAATTCTTATTTCATACATGTGATTTCATTGAATGTGTTTTTGCTGTACCAATATTCAGTGTATGAGTTATATTACTCCTATTTACACATTAATTATCAGAAGTGACATTAACCGACTTCCCGAAGATTAAGTAATTTTCAATAAATGAAAGTAAGAGAAGTCGTGAAATAAACAATAGAGAAAATTATAATAAGATGTTTGAGAAGTTTTCTTCATATAGCATGTTGTTAAATTTAACTCTATTGCTCTTCGAATAATTTGAACCCATAGGTAATAATGATGAAAAATATTTCATAGAGTCCTGGTAAAAATATATAAGAAATAGGCTCACTAAAGTCTATATAGTTTTTACTACGGTGACCTATAACATGTGTATAAACTTTCAGGTCATTTGGATAGGGTATTTAGACGCTATTACGCTTAAAATAAATCGACCCTATAGGCCAAAACGATAAAGAATTATTCTTTGTGTATCAATAATAATAAATAAATAAATAAATAAAATAAATAAATAATAATAATAATGATAAAAAACTGTAAGCCTCTAGATTCACAAAAATCAATAAATTTTGTGCTATGGTGACCTATAAAATACGTACGAACATTCAGCTCACTCAAACAAAGCATTTAGATGATATCGTGTTCACTCACACACGAACATACTTACTTACACACAGATACATCACAATAAAAAATAGAAAAAATGAACTCAGCGGACCTCAAAACGTATCGATTCACAAAATATCAAAGTTGAACTTTTGTGATGATTACAATAATTTCCTGACACATGTATGTTCGGAAAGTATAAATGAAAGATAAAAATAAAATTTTTATAATAATGTTAAATTTTAATGAACGTAACTTCTAGTATTTTAGTGTTTAATAAATTTGCTTCTGTAATAAAACCGTTTGCGAGACTATGTCTTTGCATTAGCATATAAATAGGGTTCCAGCAAGAAACGTACATATGTTGACGATTTCTACCACAAAAGCCATTTGTCTGACAGCAGTTAATGGTTTAAAGTTGCGAAACAACTTTGTAAAGTACAAAGATCAGAATACTTAATAAGACGCTTTAAAATTAGATTCATGCACGTAAATTCTTAGGAAAGCACTACATTGTCAGACACAGAGTAATATTTTGTCCTGTCCCATTCAATCTGTCTCAAAATGTATGCTCATTTGTTTGAAATATGATAACTGGAGTTGCATATACGCAAAGCAGTAGTTAAGAATTACAATTTAAATTTAAGCAATATTTGTTAAAACACAAATAATAATATAAAGCAACATGTAATTTAACCCTTTCATTCCCAATTTTACCCTTCCATAAAACAATAAATCTTATATTTAGTCATAAATTTATTTCAAAGGTAATATATCTAAATATTTTTTTAATTAGGTGTAATAGCAGAGTACGAATTAATATAGCTAACAAAGCAACTGAGAGGTGTTTATTTATGTTTGATATAACCACTGATGCCATTAAAAATCATAACTCCAAAAAATTTTGGAAGAAATACATTCTGTAAAAAATTATAAACATTAAAAAATAAAATAAAAATTTTTTCAAACAGTTAATTTACTTAACCCTTTATATTCCAAATTATCTTATTTTTGGAAAAATACTTTGGAACTTTTTTATTATATTTCTTTGCTGAATGAGAAACATCTCGTATTAAATTTAGCTTAAACTGTAGCTTAACTATAGGGAAAGCTTAAACTATAGGGACTTTGAAGTTCCAATGAAATCCTGTTGTAAATTTAGGCTATATTGAGGAATTTTTTTGATGGGACTTTAAAGTCCCGGTGTGATACAAAGGGTTAAAAACTACTTATAATTTTAGCTCTGAATATTTTAACCTATGATATTCACATTTTGACTCACAAGGATTCTTTGAAATACATAAAATAGATAAAAAATAAATAAGTTTATAAAAAGGAGCAATCACATTTAGTATACATATATAAATTAATGTTAGATAATACAAAATGTACACCTGCACTTTATGATCTAAAAATATACATATGATTTCTACCTTTGATTAATTTTAGCATTTCTAATTGAAAATTTGCGAGAATTTCTATTGGGTTTATACATAATTATACGATCACGAAGGCATTATGATATATGAGTGATGCAAGTGTCGCATTCTTCCTCTTTTTATTAAGGCACTGTCGGGGATGAGGAATTTGTGCCTTTTTTAATACCACTATTTATATACAAAAATCTGTATCCTGTTTAATCACGACACAATATTATAAAAATACCTTATAAATTTGTCTAAAAAATAGTGGTATAAATGTGTAGGAAATTTTTCATCCCTGAAAAGGCCCTAAAAATGGTGGAGAATGCGACACCTAGTGACAAATTCCAAATTGTATTATTATTTATACATACTTGTCGACATTTTGAATTTTTAAATAAAATTTATCACCACTTACTTTTAATAGTTAACTCTGATATAATTATTCTACCGTAATATAAAGTAAAAACTGTTCTAGGAAATTACCTGTACGTAATCTCCTGCCAAGATCAGGAGACTTCGCCACTATCATAATGCTTAAATTAAATTTCATTGCTAAATCGAACACTCAAAAAGTATGTATATATTGCAACATATGACTGTTTTACTCATGAATGATTTTTAGATAAATTTACTACACATATTATTCATGTATCTAAGGGTCTTATACCCTATAAAAGATTTCCGTGTATGTGAAAAATAAGTCTGTTTTAATTGATTACAAGTTTTCTCCCATTCTAATGAGAATTGCACAAATATTGGTTTAATGTTTAAGTGTTTTTCAGCTTTTTGAAAATTATAAAAATTATTACTTTTCATTAATAGCAATATTTATATAAATATTAATATAGAATATTTTTCTTTTTTTATTCATGAGCCGTAAGATAACTATAATTATAATTTACATTTTGACATATAATTTGTAGTACAATGTTCCCAAAACTGTTTGAATAATTATGTCGTATAAAGTAAAGGTTAAAATATCATAAAAAAATTTTAATTGCAAAAAAGTACAAATATTTTGTTATAGTTATCCTTATGATAATAATACACCCATTGCAATATAGTTTTAGGAGCATTTTAGTGCAATTAATACTTTGATATGTTAGTTAAAAAATAAGTTAATCTTACGTATTGGGAAATAAAACTGAAATATTCTCAACAATTTTATTCTAACTATTTACAAGTGCTATTTTTTTAATTTTCTAAAACTGAAATACCTCTTCAACATCATATCAACTTATTCAAAATTGTAAAAAAAAAAAAAAACTTTTGATTAACTGAAGAAAGAGACTTACATTTTTAGACACTTGTGCTAAAATCTTTTAAAGGTATAGAGTTCTAACAACCACGTGACTTTCTTCTTAGCAACCGTACTTTGCTGAAGGACAATGCTAATTTTTCCATGCCTTTGGAAGCGTAGTAGTCGAATTTTTTTATGCTTTTACAAATACATTTACAACACTGTGTTACAATAAATTTGTAACACTATTCCGCAATGATAAAATGGATCAGTGGGGTCAACTGTCCCTCAGCAAACATGCTCGTGACGTCATCTGTTAGAACTCTATATGACCCCTTAGGGACGAAAATATATAGTATACTCAAAGTTCATTTAGATTATTAGGAAACTATGATAATAGCAAGGTAAATAATAATCTAAACAGAGACGAAATTAATTCATTAATCCGATATTTTAGAATGAATTATTCGTGAATAATTCAATATAAAATACCGAATAAAATCTCAGTAAACTATCAGATTATATATCAAATACTTTGCAAACTAAACAAAATAAGAAAATATATTACGAAACTATCACAATGAAGAGAGTGAATATTAATCTAAATAAAGGCCTTCTTCAATAATTCATTATAGAATATCGAATAAAATACTCAATAAAATATATTGTGCCATAAATCAAAAGTTTGTGTAAAACAAAATAAGAAAATATATTTCCTTTGATAATAAAATTTAAATGTATATTAAATTTTTCCATCAAAAAAATTTGAAATTTTCTTTTAATATTTTGAATTCGAAATAAGGAAAAATGAGATTATATCGACTGGCTTTATTCGAATATGATCTGCATGTGACCCTCCGGAATACAATGGAAATTAGTATGAATTTTTAAAATATCCCTCTGCCATGACAAAATATGCCTTTAATATATACTTCCACCTTATCCCATAAAGCTTCGGAAAAAGGAAAATCTGAAACGTGTCTGACAAACTTTTGCTTGTGGTAAGCCATGTAATTCATCCAAGAAAAAGAGTCTCTTCTCTTATAAAAACCTTATAAAAGATTCCTTTTATTCTTGGTTTATAGTTTCTTTATGCACTGCTGTGTATTGATAAAGATAAAGCATCGTAAATGTTTTTAAATAAAAGATCAACCTTAGACCTTTATCGCATATATATGTATATATATATATAGGTAACTATTGTAGCGAATTTATGAGTTTAAAGATAAGAAAAACAAAAAAGGAGAATTGCAAACCAATGCGCAGAATTGTTGCAAAAGGAAATGTAAAACTTAAATATAGGAATAAATTATCAATGAATAAAATGAAATAAAACCAAAAAAAAAAAACACTGAGGTTTCAGAAAAAGAGAAGTTTTTCTTTAAAAACTTCTCTTTCACTCCTACACTGAGTAGCCTCCCTCATGAAGACCTCAGTGTTTTTTGCGGTTTAATTTAATGTTATTCATTGATAATTTATTCCTATATATATACATAACATTACAAGGATAATGAATTGATAATTTAAAAGAGCGTTATATTCGACATTTCACGTAGTAAAAATGACTGAATTCCTAAATCTTACATAAAAAGAGGAACGTTGTATTTTCAATGTAAACCTGTATTTGCCTAAAATGTTGTGTTGTTTAATTTTGAATAAATTATTATTTAAGTATATTTATTTTCATTGTTGTGTTATGTATTTTAGGTGTATTCCAAATTCTTAAATTTAATTAAGGGCATAATCTGTAGAAGTTTTTTACCAGTTGGAGAAAATTTTAATTAATCTTCAAAAAAAAAAAAAAAAAAAAAAAGAAAAGAAAAAGAAAAAGAAGTACTTTACATAATTTCAAATATAATGCAATAAAAGTTATATTTAGTAGGAGTATATAAATAAAATTTTATTTTAATATGTGAATATTTGAATAAACTAATTTCAATAAAAATAAATAGTGTGTATTACCTAACTTATCTCTGCGTATTAAAAAGCTAAAATGAAGATAATTTAACTTTTAAAAACTAGTTGGCATAGGTGGACTCTGCTCAGTTCCCCATCATATTTATGTTCTCATAAATTTCTAGTGCGTGACATATTATAATCATGTTAAAAGAAATGAATTTGACCAAAGCTTCATACAGTGACAGAATGAAATCCCCGCCTAATAGGCTATCCACCGTTCACTTCGATATATTTATCTTATTCTAATCTATTAATTTATTTTATCAAGGTCAATTCCGTTGTTTAGTTTTCATGCTACTATTTCCAATGCAATAATCCTCAAAATTCATATTTATATGAAAAATTTAAAATTCCGCTATGTTGATAAAATCGTAAATTACGAATATTTTACGAAATTTTCCTAGTAGAATATTTGTATTCAATTATGTTCAAACAAATAGCATAAACGTAATTTTGAAGTTGTCTAATGTATTTAGGATCCTCAAAACGGAAGTTTGTGCTCAATTTTGCCTTATTCTGACAGGTTAAGTAAATCGTAAATTCCAAATAACTCACGAATTTTTTAATTGGAAAAATCATAGTCTATGATATTCATGCCAGTATCCTGAATAATATTTCGAAAGTGGTCTGACATCTTTACAATGAAACTATCCCTCAAGATTGACGTTTATGTGAAATTTCCTCTATTCTGCCATGTTAAGAAATTCGTAAATTTCCAATAACTTACGAAATCTTTATATTGGAAAATTCATAGTCATTAATATTCATGCCCGTGTTCTAAATAATATTTCAAAAGAAGTCTGACATATTTACGATGAAAATATCTCTCAAAATTGACGTTTATGTGAAATTTTGCCCTATACTGCCATGTTAAGAAATTCGTAAATTTCCAATAACTTGCGAAATTTTCAAAGTAGCATATTTATAGTTACTGATGTTCATTTTGGCATCAAAACGGATATTTTAAAACTGGTCTGATCTTTTTACAGTAAAAAGTTTCCATTTAATGCACGTTTAAGTGAATTTTTGTCCTATTCTCCCATGTTAAGAAAATCGTAAATTTCTAATAACTTACGAAGTTTTTAAATTCGAATGTTGCAAATGAATAGGGTTCTTGCCAGTGTCGAAAATAATATTTTAAAACTAATCTGACCTCTCTGCGATATTTTGTTCTTGAGATATCGTGTACACAGACTAACAAACTGACGGACTGACCCACTAACAGACTAACACACTAACACACTAACAGACACCCTACAGACAGACACCATAGAAATTTTGTCATTTTCGGATTCCTCACACCTGAAAACGTGTAGAAAAGTCAAAAAACCGAGGTCGAAAATTTTCACGATTACCTAAGTTCCCCATACCTATAGTATGATGGGGAACTAATAAAGATGTCAAAAAAGGATGGTTTAGAGACTTCTGAATAGTAGAATTTATAATGTTTAAGATATTTTTATTCTTTTTTAAAGACTCTTTCTCCAACAATTAATTGTAATTTATGACTAATAAATGGATAAAAAAAGGTTTTGTTACTGGCTAAATATCAATCGTATATATATATATATATATATACATACATATATATTTCCCTTAAAACCATGAATTTTTTTGTTTTATTTAAAGGATTTAAAATTTTTCATTCTATGAACATAATCACATGTAACGGAGGAGAATAAGAATATTAAAAATTATTTTTTATTTGAAAACGTAATTCTTTAAAGTGGTTGTTTTGGTATTATCAGAACTAATCAAAGTTCATAGATGACATTCTGAATAGTTTTCAATATAAATGCTACAAATTTGCTTCTATAAAATGATACACCAAAGTTTATAGCGATTATTGTTTTTCATGGATTAAACAGGATGAGCTTAGCTTCAGAAAATTTCTATTCGATATGTCTAAGAATTTTTTTTTTTTTTTTTTTTTTTTTTTTTTTTGATGTGAAACGAGAATTTTCCCGCAAATGAAAAGAAGGGGGTTTGAAGTAATAATAATAATAAAAATTTTGCATATTAATGTTTTAACTGCTTATATGCAATCGTCGTATATGCATCCAAATGTATATTACCACGTAAACAAGAATTCATAAAATTATCTTGTTGTATATAGTTACGTCGCATAAAAATGCCAAAATACGGATTTTTTTTTTCTTTTCTTTTCTTTTTTTCTTTTTTTTTTTTTTTTAATTCAAAATTGGAAAATAACACCACGAAAAATGTCTAACGCATTTCATGCGAAGATATGTCGCCGAAAGATTTATTCGTGCGTACACTTTCTGAGAAATTCAGCGAATGCTAATTGCCAAAATTTCAGTGCAACTGCTTTCGAATGACTATTTTCAAATAATGTAATCGCAAAATAAATTCATGAATATTTTATGTACGGAAACAGTAACATGAGACACTACTCAAAATGCAGCCGTTAATTAAAATTTGAATTAATCAGAACAGTGAGCAATACTGAGTAAGTACGCTTGCATGGCCAGCGCTCAAAGAGAAAAGCACACAAGGATCACAGCATATTTTGAAGAATCCCTAACACATTTTAGTAATTTTCTGCTTATTTAATCGTAGTAATTTGACAATTAACTAAAGCAAATATTATTTTTAAATGTACGGTTACGCTAAATATGAGGACTTGTGACTACTGAACGCAAAACAAATCACTGTGTTTTCCAAAGGGGATGTGTGAAAAAAATAGTAATAAATTTTTACTGCAATTCCATTGCTTACATTTCATTTCGTATGTACAAATACAGCTGTTAATCTAAAAGAGAAAAATATAGTAAAAGAGTATACGTCTACAACATATTTTGTAATCCAAGCAGATTAAATTAATTTTAAAATTAAGCTGTATAAGTTTCACAACATTCTGGGTCCTATATGAACAGGGCCGCGGTAGTCCATACGGTAGTACACCCGGCTCTTAATTGGAATATTGTGGATTCGGCACTCAAGCCGGCCAAAGACCATCGTGTACACTAATGGTGGCTGATGCACGCAAAATCTGTCGTGGCCGCAATGTCCTTCATGTTCCCGTCAAAATTATACCTCTGGGGGTCTCGGAAGCGGGAGAGCCATTCCATCCGTGGAGGATCAAAATTGTGATGGCATGTTTCCGAACCACCTCTAGGGGTGAATCTCAGACCGTCGTCAATTGCCCATTGCACAGCACTAGGGCGACGTAAAACTCAACCAACCACCCAAACTTTTTAGATAATTTCTTTCAAAATAAAATATAACACAGAAACAGATATTCATTATTAAATTAAATTTTCACTGATTTAAATTTTATTATCTGAATCAAAAAATTTAAACAACAATATTGTCAAGAACAAGTAAATAATTTTCAAAATCTAAGCACTTTCTTCAAGTGAATAAAGAATGAATAAATTAAAATAATTTCCCATATAATTTTAAGTAAATTATCGGTTACAGATTGAAAAATTAAATTTTCATAGACACCCGTTTAACAGTAATCTTGTAAACGAATGTTAAAAAAGTGAATGTTATTATTACTATTATTTATACAAAATAGAAGTTACTTAAAGTACAATTTAATTATCCCTTGCATTAATTTCCCAAAGGAAGGAAATGTTTATTCCGATTATTGACCTTAAATAATAAATAACTTTAGTCTACGGTGACCTTAAACAGTAACATTTATTTTTCCGTTTCATAATATAAAACTCATATTTACATAATAATCTAATTTCTCTTGACATAATTTTTGTTGATTAACTAAATATTAGCTTGTGTTATTTCTAGACACTTTTGCTTGTTTTGTTTCATTAACTAAATGAGTTAGGCAAGTAATTGAGAAATATTTCGCATTCGCTTAATATGCAGTATTCTATTGGTTAAATTTAATTATTTGTACGCCGTCTCTCATATCTATACAAAAAAAAAAAAAAAAAAAAAAAAAAATCATACTATTTTATAAAACAACAAATACATTCACAAAATATTACAGTCATTTTCAAAAGTTGAAGACCACTCATAAAAAATCCTATTTGATGAAATTCCGCAAAAATAACACACATATTTTACATATAAAAGAACAAAATAAACTGTACATGGTTATTTACTATAATTAAAGTCAGTATTTTGTAGGACCTTCTTTGTTTCTAATAACTTGTGCTGTCCTCTTAGGCATGCTATTAGAAAAGCGACGCAGTAAGCTTTAGAAATGCTGTGCACCAGACATGCTTTATTCCTTCAACAAGTGCCTTCGCAGTGGATGGTTGCTTTTTGGAGACTTTATTTTTCAAAATACACCACACCACAGATTTTCTATTGAATTCAAATCTGGACTGTTACCTGGCCAATCAAACACTTTGATTTCCTGTGCCCTTAGATATTTCTTGACAATGTGACAATGACCCTGTGACACGAAGACCCACCATGTATGAAAACTGAAAATTTATGAACACACATGTGAAGCTTCAACTTCTCACGTAACAAATTAAGGTACCGCTTTCCATTCATACTGGTTTTAGGTGACACAAAAATACAAATTAGCAGTACCGGACACAGACATTGCACTCCATAACATTTGGCTTGGAGGATGTTTCACAGTTTGAATCGTAAATAATGATAAACCAAATATAAACCAATAATAAACCAAAATCTTTGAACAAACACCCTGAAATAGTACTTAAAGTGTCGTTGGTACCTTTTGCAGCTAGAGAATGTCTAATCGTATTGCAGGAGGATCTTGGATCTCTTACGACCATCCTTCTTATCACATGATCAACACGTGCACTCGGTTATCTAGTGAGACCCCTTCTCATAAGGTCCACAAATTTTTCCGAAATTTTAAATTTACTAATAGCTTGATGCACAGATGCCCTGCTCACATTTACCCTCAAACTTATTTGACGTTCAGAAAATCCAATTTTATGCAGGGGCAGTATTTCTGACCTTTTTGTAACAGTAAGTGAAGGTTTTTCACCCATTTCAATAATTACACAACAGCACTGTCTACGACAAAATCCAATAAACAACTGGCAATAAACGTGCCGGCCACATTTTTTTTATAGCAGTAGAATGCGTCTGTTGCAATCAGCACATGAGATGATTCAATAATCTGTGCAAATGATGCAGTGTGTTGAAATACTGAAAATCGGCTACTGGTCTTAAACTTTTGCAAATGACTGTAATATATAAAATATTACCAGATGGTAAGGCATACTTGGTTTTCCTTACTTGGAGGGTGACTGATGAAAGCAATAATCATTTTGAAATTCAATTTTATCAAATCTAACTTAAAAATAAATTAAACATTAAAAAATAAAAAAAATAAATAAAACATAAAAGGTCCCCCAAAAATATTTATGAATATATATATATATATATATTATAACATACATACAATTATATACACTAGCATGTTAAGTTTTGAATTTATATTATTAAGGAGAAATGCACTAATATAAGTATAAAACATTACTACGTGACTGCAAGTAAATTACAAAAAACTTTAAATATTTTTACATGTAATATTTTGCTATTGTTTAAAGTCAAATATTATCTACGTATATTTATTTTTAATTTACTCATCATTACTTTGTAAAGAAGATGAAATTCTTCTTTAGTAAATGTGGACATATCTTTTCAGGAAGAAGAATTTTTTTGTAAGTATATTGTCTCTTATCGGAAATTTTCTGCAATTACTTGGTACACTCACTTCAAAAATCACAGAAGTTTTGTAAAGCTAAAATGTGGCATCAGAAAAAAAAAAAAGAAAGAAAGAAAGAAAACGATGGTCGTGTCTACCGTAAATAGCTACAAGTGACCGTGATGTTAACGAGAAACAAACAAACAAAAAAAAAAAAAAAAGATTATTACGTTTCCAGCTCCTGTGAAAAAAACCCGACGTCTATCCTCATTTCAGATTATGACCCACAGTTTGTGATATGCGATAAAGAAAGAAGATATGGGATAAATTAAGAAGATGAATAATGATGATGTATTATATTCTTGCCAATCAAATAAGTCCAAATTTTAACGAAATGTTTTATAAAGAATAAACTGCTGAAATTCAAGGTAGTCTCAAAAGCACGCATTTGTGCCATCTGGACCAATTTATTGCCTCAAAGTATACAAAATACGAAAAAATTAGTCTTTTGTACTATTTAGCCAAGGATTAAAAATGGGTCATGTGACTGTGAGGTGGGAAGAAAACGAATATTCTATAAAAAAGAATAGGAAGGAAATATTTCATTACTCGTTTCATGAAAGGGTGACATTTTCACCCTTTCAACGTATGTTTTCTTTCCTCTAGAATAATTCAATTCTTTGGCAGCGTGCCAAGGTCAGTATTTAAAGTCTGGGTATGCAGTACTTCACTGCAAATAAAAGGGTCTTAAAGTAAGACATAAAAACAACTGAAACGGCATTTAAGACACTTAAATGTCTTAAAATGTACCTTAGACGTTATAGATATTTTAATTTAAGACAGAAATATGTCTGAAATATCAATTCAGACACAAAAATGTCTGAAACACGTAAATTCGCGAATTTTCAGACAGCAAAACGCGTTTGAATTTTCAGACACTTTAGAAATTCAGACACTTGCATTACTTAGAAATTTTTTCATACGGAATCTACTTTAAGAAAAATGCTTATCCTACTTCTTTCCACATTCAATAAATAAATTATTATTTTATATAATAAGCTTTTAAACTACTTAAATTATGGTAGCTCTATGAAATTATATTTTTATGGAATAATACTCTAGGGATGTAAATTATATTTGCATGCTATTATCTTTAACACAATTCATAAACAACATATTTAGACACAAAGCTTATTTTGTTAAAAAAAAAAAAAAGTTTGTCTTTAAAGCTTTCTTATATTAAAAGAAAAAGTGTGGAAACGGATGTAGCAAGTAATTTGTATTGTAGAGAAGAAACTGAAATTATAATTGAACAATCATGAATAATTTGTATATATATATTTTTTTCTTTCTGTCTTCTTCTTATTATTAATGTTCATAATCATTTAAAAAATATTTATTAATATTCATATATCAATTTCATATATCAGTTCTTCATAATAATTTAAAAACTTTTTTCTTTCACAAATTCACCTACATCTAAATGTAAAACTACAAATTTTCCTGTATTCATGATTACAGTTCGTTTTTATTTAAATATCACTTTAAGGAAAGAAATCATTATCATCGAGGGATGAAACCTTCACATACTTGTTATGAATTATTAAAAAAATCTGGTCCTCTAAATATGAAATTTAAGATAATAATATTTATTAAGTTTAAGATACCATACTATCAATAGTTTTATGGCAAAAAATTCGAAATAAAACATAACACTGCGATTAGTTTCACGAATACTGCAGTATATTATATCATAAAAACACGTTTGGCTGTATTCGACGGCAGCGTGATTGGTAAATGCTTCACTCCGACGATGCTTGGCTCGAGGTTTCGGTTTCCTTAACAAGTTTGAGTTCGAATCCCAACGCTGGAAAATGGGACTCTTTCTTTCTTTTTTTTATATAAATATTGCATTAATGCTCTAAACAATTCTAAAATATATTTTTAACAGAAAAACATAATAGCACGCCATATTTATTAATTTATATATTTATTAAAAAGCCTTAAAAACGGTAGAATTTTTAAGCCTAACATGGCGGTGTTTTTAAGCCTAAAACATGGCGGCGTTCTAAGACACTTGCAATATCTTAATTTCTGATGCAAAAAGGTGTCTTAAAAAGTAAGACACTTTTTTTTCACTTAAAAAATGACCATCCATTTAAGACACTTTTTAAACTGAATTTAAGACATTTACGTTTACAGTGTTGTGAGAAATGATGTGAACTTGTGAGAACGGTACATTGCTATTTTGGAATTGATTATCGACCAGCTAAAAGTGGTAGGGGATCAATTAGACAAATTTTTATGTATTCAAAATAGGTTTCCGTCACGAACGCAGTTGTTATTCTTTTCTTCAAAAATGCTTTGTGAATTCAAACAGTGTCTTACAACATTGCACAGGAATGGTATATTTACAAATTGCATTTTTTTTTTTTTTTTTTTTTTTTTTTTTTTGGGGGGGGGGTATTAGATTGTAGATAAATGTTAAAAAACATAAATAAATAAAATAAATAAATAAAATAAGATTAAAAAATGCTGGCTTTAAGTCTATGAAGGTTATCACCAATAATTTTAAAATTCTGAGATTATCTCCTTAATATATATATATATATATACATATATATAAACTATTGTTTTGTTTTTGTTATCTCATAAGTGTATTATGTCGGTAGAATAAAGAAACTTTCTTGAGCGAATGAAACGTTTCCGTGCACAATTAAATAACTATAACTTCGAATTATTTTTATTCGTAAGTTTTTAAAGGGATCCTCTAATAATAATAAGTAATTCTAATAAATTATTAGTTCGTTCTATAAACTATAATCTGAGATCATTCTTGCTTAAGCATTTTAATATAATCTAGATACTGAGTAAAAATATTCTGCTAAAATTGACAAAATCTTTAATAAAATCTAAAATTACACTGCACTGAAAATAAATAAATAAATAATAAATAAATAAAATAAATAAATAAAGTAATAAAGTAATTAATTAATTAATTAAAATAAATGAAAATAAATAAAAATCGAGCTCTGATACGATGATTCTTATGTAAATTGACTTTATGAATCGAAATTTGACCCCGATTTTGCCCAATCATCTATCGTTTTTTCGGGATGCTACCCCTTCCCCAATTGTTATTATCTGTTCAATAATTTTATGACCATAAATATTATTTGGAGAATGAAAATGAATTATTTTAACACTTAAATAAATAAATATATATATAATTTATAATAAATAATAATAATAATTGATTATTGAAATATAATAAATGTAATTTACAATTTCAGCGGCAAATACCCCCCCCCCCCCAAATATTTAACAGCTAAAATAATTCACCCCCCCCCCTACAAATAAAAAAAATATCTAAAAGTGATCGCCAAAAGATGGTGGGTGATAGGACAAAATGGCTTCAGGAGGAGGTCATTTTACATAAGAATTTTAAAAAAGGGTTTTAGGGCCGATTTTCATACCGAACAGTGTTATTAATTTTACTTTTAATTGTTTTACATAAGTTAATGTTTTGTAATTTTCTGAGAACAAGAACGCAAGTAAAATACCTTAAAAATCTTTATGTAAGATGAATCAGTATTTTCAATTTTATAATCATTGAAAGCGCATATATTTTCCCTTCACATTGTGAATTCATATAAGGTATATGATACACCTTATAAAATTTGATGTTAAAACATAAGAGAGAATTTGAATTTAAAATGAAGTGGCATTAGGGTCATACTTCAACGCCATTTAAAACTGATAATCTGCTTTGTATATATAAGTCTGAACTCTTCTCCGTTATTTGCATATAAATTGCATTTGATTATGCAGCGTATGACATTATAGGGATTTTCAACGAAGGAGAATTTTGCGTGACCATGTACGTTCTGAACTGTATTCTCAAAATAAAGAATTTACAAAATTCTAAAATACGAATAGAAAATCTTTTTAATGTTCTTTTATAATTTGAAATATGTATGTAAATAGAGATTTATCGAATAACCAAAAGGAGAAAAGTTTTCTGCTAAAAGACGTAGTAATATGCTTATCAGTATTTATAATTTAAGAAATATTTAATTGTAAAGATACGATCCGCGTTTGTAATGATCGATAGATGGCGCTTCTTCAGCTCTTGTTGTTAGTAAATATTACAGCCACATGTATCTATTTTTGTTCTTTTTGTTATTCTACTTAATATTCGTACTATAATTTCTCCGCCATTACATCATGGAAAATTGATTTCTTTTGGAAAAAAATATTTCAGTTTATTCAAAGTTCGATCGGAAGTAGATTTTTAACTGAAGTTGAACAAATATTAGTTTCAAATCATCTGATTAATTCTTTACTTCCATTAGCCGAAGCAACTGAAATTTTAAATTTGTCATTTGGAAATAAATGGAAGCTTAATTCTGGATTTCTTGATCCTTTGGAGTTGGAGTTACACTGGAGCACACGACAGTATGTGTTACCTTTTTTACCGGATTTATTCATTTTTATTCAATAAATATATGTGAAACTAAACATCGGCTAGCAATGGCGGCTTGATGGAATTCGAATTAAAGCATGTTTATTGTAATTTCCCCTTAGCCAACCAGTGGGTGAGCATTTCATTACAATCGCGGATTGTTAAAATTAAAACATGAGATTCATTAAAAGGATGTGTTGCAAAAAATCCAAATAAAAAAAATATATAAAATTGTCAGG
Source organism: Salticus scenicus (assembly GCA_963930645.1). NCBI lineage: Eukaryota > Metazoa > Arthropoda > Arachnida > Araneae > Salticidae > Salticus > Salticus scenicus. Next base: position 184,282,592 of record OZ005659.1, read on the forward strand.
TCAAAGAAACTATCTATTATTTAGTTTTATTTTCTGTTGGCTAAGTAATGTAAAAGTATGTGGAGCTAATTTTGTTCCGATCCGTAAAATATCGATTCATGAAATGAATAATATCATATACTAGTTAGTTGTAGGGCGATTAAGGAGCCCGTAAAAAAAAAAAAATGATCATTTCATTTTATTTATTTCTCGCTTCAAATAATTCATTTGATAGCGAGCCCGTGCGAAATTTTCGCACTTAATTTATTTCTTCGTTACCTTTAAATTTTAAAATTATTATTATAATTTTATTGACGTCATTTTTTTTTAGATTATTACGACATCATATAGACACAAATTTCTTATTATATATATATATATATATATTATATATATACATTTTACGGGAAAACATATTTTATTTTATGTTGAAAAAAAATGGCAACAATTAAAAATTTAAATGTCTATTTTGAAGCTATGTTTATTTTTTCATATTTTCATTAATTTTAAAATATCTAATAAATTTTTTTTTATAAATAAGGTACCAAATGAAAGGGGCGATTTTTCTGAATCCGACTGATTAAACAGCTTATCGATCGGACAATTAGATTTTTTTAAATTAACTAAATTATGAAAATTAGGTGGCAATTTGCGTTCACAGGCAGACGGAGTCCAAGGAATTCTCTCAGCCTTTTTAAGCGCCACGGAGTCAGTCAGTTATCAGCGTAATTATATATGCTGCAGCTGCTATAGTTTAAAACTATTCCGATGAACGAGGCAGACATAAACTTGAAAATAAGTAAGGATATTTTCTGTCATTTTCAGCTCAAGTAAGAGATTACTCAAGTGTAAAATCATATTTGTTATTTATACCTTTTTTTTTTTTTTTTTTTTTTAATCAGTTAAAATTTGAGATAAAAAAAGGGGGGGGGGCTAAGAAAATTAGTTTAACTATTATTATTATTATTATTTTCATTCTTAGTTTAAATGAGAGATCATCGAACAATAAAATTAAGTTCGTTACACAGGCCTGATATGAATTTTTTCCCCTTCAAGTTGATGTAATTTTCTGGTGTATTTTTGGATTCTGATTAAGGAAAATCTATTAAAAAATTTCCACCACGTAGAATTTTGAAAAAATAGGGATTGTTTGAGCTTAAAACTCCCATTTTCAACTCCAATCTAAGTTATTTTCCTGAAAATCTGGGTGATGTGAGAGAAGAACAAAGATAGCTATTTCATCAGGACATCAAAGAAATGTAGAGAAGGTATCAAGGGTGATGTAGAGTTAAAATGTTAGCAGATTATTATTGGATGCTGCACTGAGAATCCCCCCCCCCTCTCCTTCTTTAAGGCCATCAAGCCGTGCAGAAGAGAAAAAGTTGTGATGTGATCTTCTACGTAAATAAACACATTCAAAAGATAATGAAAGCCTATTTTAATGTATTATATATATATATATAATTTCGAATTTATTCCAGCCTCTGTGTGAAATTTTCCAATCTTTACTTAGTGAAAAATCGTTACGTGATAAGAAAAAAGGACAAACATATCTCAATTCAGCATATCAAAACACGTTAGAGACACCCAACGCAGTGAACACACACACACACACACACACAAAAAAAAAAAAAAAAAAAAAAAGTGAAAACTATGATTTTGTAGGCCTGTGTTATATATAATGAAATATTTTTTTTATTTTTTCTTATCATTTAAAACTTTGCGATTGAAAAAAATGCGAGTAAAACCACTGTTAGTTAAAATAATAATTTGTTGTCAAACGTGTATATATCTTGAAGTAAAAAAGTAAATAAAATAGGTTAATTTATATTTCAATTTTATATAAATATACATACAGTTACTGTTGCATGTAATTCCTACACTTCTAATGCGAATATCATGCTGCTAAATATACTTAAAAAATTATATAGTTATGTCGTGATTAATAAGAATAACTTTTGTATAAAAAGTAGTTTTCAACTAAAAAATAAAATAAAAAAATCTTACTAATATTACTGGTATTAACACTTTTGATTTCAACGACCTATTTAATAATATTGTTTTTAAAGATGTATTTGAAATTATAAATAAACTTTTTATTGAAAATTTGCAGTATCTAAATCTAAATAATAATATTACTCCTTCAGCTTTTAAAACTGTGATAAGATTTATCCTATATCTTAACTATATTTTATTCAATAATTCTTTTATATGAACAACGTTTAGGGTTGCCACAAGGTGGAATTGCATCTAGTATGTTAGCTGATCTATATTATTATGAACGTGACATTTTATGTAAGAATTTAGATTGCTAAGATATATTGATGATATAATTATATTATATTTGGATAATACAAATCAATATTTACCTGTTGATTATCTTGATAATTTATCTCTCAGTAACACTGATTTGGAATCTAATGTGATTAATTTCTTGGATTTAAAAATTATTCTTAACCATAATAGTCAATTTGAATTAGATTTGTATGGCAAGCGTAAAGATTTTCCCTTTAAAGTATTTTTTTTTTTTTACTAATTTTAAAAGTTGTTTATATAAATCTGTTTTTGTTAATATTCTAATTATTTTTAATCTACAAATAAAACAGTTAGTGTCTGATAATTATAAAAGCAGACAATTTCGATTTTTTAAAACTTTAGCAATGATAAATGGTTATTCCAAACATTTAATTAACAAAAAATTTTAAATGGATTTTTATTCCAAAATATTCTTCTTCTTTTTTTTTTTTTTTTTTTTTTTGTCTAGAAATTAAATTACTTGATTTTAAATTAAGTTATGTTACATTGTTAGTTTGATTATCCAAATAGTCTTTCTTCGTAATTAAATTTATTATGCCTTCCAAATTTTTATTTATTTTTTTCAAATTATAAATCCATATGGCAGCACTATTCAATTCATAATTTGAAATTCTCTAAATTCTATTATAAGGATTTCTCATTTCATCATTATTATTTTTTTTTCATTTGGGTTATGACTTCACTTTCTTTACTCCATGGTTTCTTGTCATGACTGTACTGTGATTACCAAAACTAAGTGCAAAACTGGTGTACAAACGATAAACAGACAATAAGACTTCTTCACACACCATAAATTTTAAGTCTTGCTTTTGCCTCCAAGGCAGTAGCACGTGTTTTTTGCACCTGATGAAGGAAGGTTACGTTTTTTCGAAACCGGTAGTGCTGGCTTAAAATTTATGGTGTGTGAAGAAGTCTTATTGTCTGTTTATCTGTACTGTGATTAACTGTACTTTTAACGGCTATCTGGTTATTGAGTTTTAAATATGACACTCTTTTTGCCTGTATTTTTTACTTGCTTATTTCTTGACTATTGTATAAGTGATTCTTATGTGAAAATCTTACTACATTTCTTGGTGATCTTGGTTTCATAATCCTTATATGTTTATCTCTTTTTGTGGTGAGTTCATTTTAAAATTAATTTTATTTTGAAATTAGTTTTTCTTGCTTTGGCTCCAAAGAATGTTACGGGCCCGGATCAAAGATATTCTTAGCTATAGCTATCTTTGATACAGAATAAACATTCTTTTTACATATTTGTGTTCTACCTGGCCCTTGATAACGTTAGAATGCAAATATGCATTTATTTGTTTCCAATTTATTCATTTTTATCTATTTGCAATTTATTCCATTTTTGTCTGATTTCGTGGTCTTTGTTTTCGATCAAATTAATTGTTTGAATACTGATTATATTTAATACCCTTAAATTTCACTGACTGATTATCTATCTATCTATCTATTTATATCTATCTGTCTATCTATCTATCTATTTATATCTATCTGTCTATCTATCTATATATATGTATATTTCCAATACGTCAGCATTATTGACCGGATGGGATGTCTCAGATATTCCCTTTTTCTTGTTCTTTTAAAATAATTTTAAAATGTATAATATTCGTTTTATGTAATCTGAATTGTATTCTTTATCCTTAGAAATATTTACAATGTTACTGTTTTTCTGTCACGTTTTCATACTTAATTTAGTAAACCTATGTATGAAACATTTCGAAAAATTTCAGATTCAGAAAATAACCAGAGAAAGGAATCGACTTTATCTGATATTTTTGTCGCATTTCATGAAAAATATCTTGTTGTTTCCGCACAGATATTTTAGAAATCGCATATTTATATGCAGGAAATGCGTCTTTTCTATTTTTTATAGACAAAAAAAATTGACATCTTATTTTGAGAAAGGTTTAAATTTTTTTCTGCAAAATATGTCAATTTTTTTCGATATAAGATATTGCAAAAATATGTTTGATCCATTTTATCGCGAATTTGATCTTATGAGAAATATTTTTTATATATATCATAGTTATGTATTTATACTGTTGATAACAATTTAGTAGACGAACGACTGTTTCAGAAATTGAATATGGAAATATTGAAAATATTTCAGATCGCATAATTATATGATACCTGATTTAATTAAAAAAATAAATAAAAGCGCATATATATCTCAATTTAAATTAAAAGAAATGTAAAGGAAAATAAAGGAAAGAAATGAGCTGCGTAAAGTAACTTATGTAAATTTTCGATTTATATTCTGAATATTAAATACGAGAACAACTCTTTTTTTATTACTCTACCAATATTTATACAAGACGACTAAAATTCAAGTTCCAGAATTTTAGTTTTTACACACCACTTCAAAGCAGTTATCAGAAAGAGAATCACTAACCAGCTACTCTTTCTGACATATTAGGCGTACACGAAGAGTCAGGAATGTAGCTCATAATTACGTAAGGGTAGAGCTAGTTTTATAAAAATAATAATCATGATTTTAATTAGATATTATTTTTCTATAAAATGTGACATTTTTTAGTTGGAAAAAAACGCTAACTCCCAAATTATAAAATGTCAGTACATAGCTGGCTTTGAATTTAATTAAATATTATTATTTTTTTAATGTCGCTAATTGACAAACAGATGTAGCGATTCTTGGACAGTAACTCTTAATCAATAATCCCAGCTAATTTTTAAACCGTCGGGAAAATCTGTTTAAAATTCTCTACTTAAAATAAATAAATATATAAAATAATAATCTGGTATGGTACTTCTACGATTTTCTCTTTTCCTACTATAAATACAAATTAGAGATTAAGCAATGGTTTCTAAAAAAGGAGCAACATTTTCTCAAAATAGCTCCAAAACAACATTTACTTAAATTTAAAAAACCCATTTACTCGTTCTTGAGTATATGGACACGCTCAATTAGCCATGGCACTGAGTTATCACGAGAACGTACTTGTTCCAGGATCTCAAGCCAACCGCCGTTGAAATACCTACAAATAAAGGCTGCTCGTTATTTTAATATGTTTTGATAAATATAAATTTATGGTGTAGTGTACAAGTTATAAAGCTCATTTATATAAAAATGAATCGATATAATAAATAAAATAAAACTCATTTGTTCTAGAATGTCATCGACTTCGACTCGAATATTTCACCGATAAATGTTGTTATTATTATTATTATGTATTTATTTCATTTGTAATACAAATTTTAAATATTATTACTTCCCCATTATACTATAGGTATGGGGAACTTAGGTAATCGTGAAAATTTTCGACCTCGTTTTTTTTACTTTTTTACACGTTTTCGGGTGTGAGGAATCCGAAAATGACAAAATTTGTATGGTGTCTGTCTGTAGGGTGTCTGTTAGTCTGTTAGTCCGTTAGTTTGTTAGTCTGTGTACACGATATCTCAAGAACAAATTGTCGCAGAGAGGTCAGATCAGTTTTAAAATATTCCTTTCGACACTGGCAAGAGCCCTATTCATTTGCAACATTCGATTTTAAAAACTTCGTAAGTTATTAGAAATCTACGATTTTCTTAACATGGGAGAATAGGACAAAAATTCACTTAAACGTGCATTAAATTGAAACGTTTTACTGTAAAAATGTCAGACCAGTTTTAAAATATCCGTTTTGATGCCGGAATCAACATTAGTAACTATAAATATGCTACTTTGAAAATTTCGCAAGTTATTGGAAATTTACGAATTTCTTAACATGGCAGTATAGGGCAAACTCCACTAAAAATAATCCGAAGATATTCTTGAGAAAATAGTATTTTCTTAAGACTTTCTTCAAATATTTTAAAATATTTTGAAGATTGATCTTTTTCTATAAAATATCTTCAGAAATATTAAAGACATTATAAAGAAATTTTGTAAACTTTCTTAAGAAACGCCAAATAACTTAAGAAATTCTGTAAATTTTCTCTAAAAATACTTGCAGAATATATTGAGATTATTTTTAGTGGGGAAATTTCACATAAACGTCAATTTTGAGCGATATTTTCATCGTAAAGATGTCAGACTACTTTTGAAATATTATTTAGGACACTGGCATGAATATTAATGACTATGAATTTTCAAATATAAAAATTTCGTAAGTTATTGGAAATTTACGAATTTCTTAACATGGCAGAATAGAGCAAAATTTCACATAAACTTCAATTTTGAGGGATATTTTCATCGTAAAGATGTCAAACCACTTTCGAAATATTATTTAGGTTACTGGCATGAATATCATAGACTATGATTTTTCCAATTTAAAAAATTCGTAAGTTATTTGGAATTTACGATTTACTTAACGTGTCAGAATAAGGCAAAATTGAGCATAAACTTCCATTTTCAGGATTATAAAAGCATTAGATTAACATTACACGAAAATTACATTTATGATATTTTTTTGATCATGATTGAATACAAATATTCTAATAGGAAAATTTCGTAAATTATTCGTAATTTACGATTTTATCGACATAGCGAAATTGTAATTTTTTCATATAAATATGAATTTTGAGGATTATTGCATTGGAAATAGTAGCATGGAACATAAACAACGGAATTGACCCTGATAAAATAAATTAATAGATTAGAATAAGATAAATATATCGAAGTGAACGATGGATAGCCTATTAGGCGGGGATTTCTTTCTGTCACTGTATCAAGCTTTTATCAAATTCATTTTTTTTTAACATGATGAAATATGTCTCGCACTAGAAATTTATGAGACCATAAATATGGTGGGGAACTGAGCAGAGTCCACCTATACCAACTAGTTTTAGTATATTGTTAGTCTTGCATATTACATCAAACAAATATTTAGAACAAGTGAAAATTGAAGTGAGCAACATCAAAAGATAATTTTTTTTTCTTCGAATAGCTTTTACAAGTACTTTCCATTTGCAACAAAAACTATTATATTACGTTATAAATCTTTGAAGTTAATAGGAAACATATATATATATATATATTTAGTAATGATTCCCTGCATGCACATTTTAAATATTTATGAAAATATTAATCACTAATTCACTTATACGTCTCTTACGTGATCGGTAATAATGATCAACTTTATTAATGCTTATTTTATGTATCTATTTTAAAAATAAGATGCAGAAAAAAAAAAATAATAATAATAATAATAAAAAAAAAAACATATGACTTGTGTAGATTTTCAATTGCATTCACATGTTTCGTTGTTAAAATTTTAAATTTTCAAAGTATTAAAATTTTTTTTTGTAGATGCATATATGAAAATTTTTGCATAGATTTTTTCATTTGTTTATCAATACTGAAATCGCAAACCCATTAATTGACAGAAATGTTACATTTTTACTTTCTTCTATGTTCGATAGAAGAAAGTATTGGATTCGTAAAAATTTTTGACTTCGTGTTTTTGATGGATTTACACGTTTTGAGAGCTGTAAAACACGATTTGACCATTTTTAGAAAATGTCTATCTGTCTGTGTGTGTGTGTGTGTGTGTGTGTGTGTGTGTGACAAAAATTTGTGGCAACTGTATATCAGGGGCTACTGCACAGAATTTTATACAAATTGGTATGTAGTTATATATTACATAAATTAGTGCCTATCAACTTTTGGTAAAAATTGTCCAACAGCTTGCGTTGCCATCCCGCTTTTTCTAAATTATTAACATGGTGGTATAGGACAAAATTTTGTATAAATGTGCATAAAGAGAATTATTTTTTAATAACCATCATGAAATTTAAAAGAATTATTTATAATAGAGATAGTCAACGGAAAAAAAAGTGCATATGTAGGAGCATCGCCTCTACCCGTGGGGGGGGGGGGGGCTTGAGGGAAGTAAATTTTCGTTATGGGTATCTTTCAAAAGAGCTCACCAATGCTTTTAAAATGAATGATTAAACCATCGATCTGCGATAATTTAAAATAAAGTTATCAATTTATTTCACTTTTAACAAAAAAAAAAAAAAAGCAATATTGAGAATAAAATTGACTTTTTTTGGATATTTAGTATTATACTACTTTTCTAATATGGAAATCCTCTGCATTATCATAGAAGATAATTTTTTTTAAATATGAAATTATTTTTACTGAGTGAATTTGTATAGGAAAATATAGAAGAAAGTCATGTGGTGGGCACATCATTCTAGTTTTGTAAAAATATTTTGAAATGATTAATGAAACTTTTGTAAATATATGTCTTAAATTTGGAAAGAATTTATCTTGAACTGTGATCGATTGTGTGGTTGTTGTAATACTTACACAGTCTTAAGATTTCTATTTCTTATACCTATATTCTAACCTTGATTCTCACAGTTAATGCATTAAAGGTAAGTAATTCAATATTTATTATATTTTTTGTATTTTATTATTTTTAAAAGTTGGTGTTGGCAATAATTAAAAATTCAAAATATTTAGAACAATGAAATATGCAAGCTATTGTTTTCATTGAAACCGTTTATATATATTATATCCTTCATTTAAAAAAAAAAAAAAAATCTTTTTTTTTTTTTTTTTTTCTTTTGAAAGGACATGAAAGGACAGTATGATTGTTTAATTTTGTCGAATTATCCTACGTAAATGAACATTATCGTGAATAATATTTTGAATCAGATGTATAATAAATTTTCTATGACAGCATCTAGTGTATATACATTTTTCGACGCAACCGGAGTGTATGGTAGTCCATCAGATAAACACACAATTGGACAAATACTACACTAAAAAATGAATAATGCGCATTGAATATAAAACTTTCTAAATGTTGGCTGAGGATATATTTCAAATATATTTCAGCTTGTATAGCAAATAAATGTACAAAACTTGATACCTGTGATGACCGTTATAAAAACTAATGCTGGCTTTTTTTTATGTATATCATCGGACATATAGTGTTTCTATACTGCAGTTTTTCTCATGTAAGAGTCTCTACAGTATGTAAATGCATTAACTTAGTATGTTAGACGTCTATTTGAAAAAAAAAAAATGCTCACTAGCATTAGTTGTAAATCATATGATAGTTGATGCTGCAATTACACATTTATTACGATTTGATATAACTCTACATCCCCCTACATCTGTTCATAAAAATTGCCTGAAATTGCATTTAGAAAAAAAAACATTATTATGAGAAGGTGCAATAAAACAGTTGTTAATGTAGGTGGATCTGTTATTTTCGCCAATCGAGAGACTGGTGTAGAAGAGAGAATTATGTTGGATACAATATATATGTTTATTTTGTTATGGCATTAGACAGAAAACTAAAATGTTTATATGTATAACTATAAGCAAGTAAAAAGAAATTTTAATAACTATTGGAGGTACTTTTTATGTTTAGAAATCAAACAGTACACTACAGGTCGTATAGATAATGAAAATGGAACATATGCAATAAGAAACAGAAAAAAAAAATCTATTTCTTATCAAAAAGGAAATATTTCATTAAAAAAAAAAAAAAAAAAAAAATGTCGGTGAAAGTATGATTTTGATTTCACATTGTCAGAAGAGTGCAGTAAATAATAACGATAAAGAAACTTTTAATTCTAATATATATTTACAGACTTCTTCGGTTAATATAATCGCATCGGGGAGCGACAATTCTTGTTTAATATAAAAATTATCCCCCACCCTTATATATTTCTCTAAAATAATATTTTTAATTAAAAAATGATACCATGTATTCGTTTTGGAGATTTTATATACCGCTGGCGTATATAAATGCAAGTGATATTTACCACATTGATTACTGAGGTTAAAATATTATCGACTTAATCACAAAACGTAATTTTTTTTTTTTTATAACGTTTCAGTGAGACGCCAAAAGGTGTAATTTACTGTTAAAAATGGGAAAATATTCGACTGCAATGCGCTGCAAAATAAAGCGGTTAAAAATTAATTATTAAAACGATCATGTTTGATAAACATTTAACATTTTTATGTTCATTAGGTATTTAACTTTACGTATATATGTATATATATATATATATATATATATATATATAGGAATATATAAATGTAGAAATATATAAACAAATGAATGAAATTAAACCCCAAAAAACACTGAGATCTTCATCAAGGAGGCCCCCTCAGTGTAGGGGTGAACGATAAGTTTCTGAAAGGACAGTAGCTAAAAGCTAATAACTATCCTTAGCCCCCAACGTCTCACCAAACAGAAAACCACCAATAACTGGAGAGAAATCAAACATATATATAATGTATAAAACTACTAAAAAAACTCTATAAAATTGTAAAAGTTACAAAATTACATCAATTCATTAAAAAAAATATACAATACAATAAAGAATTACTGAAGGTAAACAGAAAGTATAAAATGAAATAAAATACAACCCTTCATTTGGAAAAGAAACTAACTTCGGCCGACGGGGCTACTCGTCGGTACTTAAATATCGCCCTTGAATGAGGAAGTAGAACAATTCCTCTGTTTGGTGAGAAGTTGGGGGCTAAGGATAGTTATTAGCTTATAGCTACTGTGCTTTCAGAAACTTCTCGTTCACTCCTACACTGATGGGCCTCCCAGATGAAGATCTCAGTGTTTTTTGGGGTTTAATTTCATTCATTTGTTTATATATTTCTACATTTATATATTCCTACATCTAAGTTTTGCATTTCCTTTCGCTGCAATTTTGCGCATTGGTTTGTAATTCTCCTTTTGGTTTTTCTAATCTGTAAAACTTATATATTTATAAATTCATGTCAATACTTTTCTCTCTCTCTCTCTATATATATATATATATATATTGTGGCATTAAATCAAGATCTGGCTGATTCATATTTTTCATCGCATGATTCCAGTCTTTTGATGTGCGCTAAGAGATGCCTTACTGTAACGAAGTATTTTCACAAATATATTATTTAAATTATAAATAAATTTAAGGCGTTTTTTGTTTTTGTTTTCGCCACATTATAAAAAAGACGAAGTGGAACAAAAAGTTTAATATAATTGTATATTTTAAAGACGCTCCTTCGTCTGTTCCTTTTTCTTTTTTCTTTACTGATCGAAGATAGTTTTTAGATAGTTCTGTGTTCAAACTTTATTTTTAATTATTTTTTTAATATATCGAGACTTGTAAATAACACTATGATATGTGTAAATCAAAATTTTCATTTTATTTTATTTTTATAGAGAAATAGAATAATCACTTAAAAGTAATGGAGTTAATATTTGTAATTTATAAGACATCTCCCCCACTTTCTCTAAATGGAAAGGAAGTAGTCAATTTTGGCGGAATCAAACAGCTTCTTTAAATTATTGAATACTTATTTGTTTTTTGTTTAATTTTGACTTTTAACTGAGGTATACGTCCCGAGATATTTCATTGAATCCACGTTTTTGTTACAATCTGTGTTTTAATCCAGACGTCGATATTTGAAAAGAGTTCAGAAATACCTTCCTATGCTTATTAAGGCTGGATTAACATTTTATATATAAACTGTTTTTGTCGAAATTGAATACGCATTATTATACGTTTTAATTCAAAAAAGTATTTTATTAATATATTATATATATATATAAATGCTTTTAACATCTTTAATCCTACTCATTTTTATTTCCACGCAAAAAAATAATACAATAAAATATTGCTTCTTCGAAAGGTGTCTTTCTTATATGCGAGATTTATATAATATTCTTCGTTTTCCTTAAATTCAGATGGTATTTGTTTCTTTGGATATCAAGTGTAAATCTAGAATAAATATTTCTCTGAAAATCTGTCTTCATATTTCCTTTAAAACCTTTTTCTTACTGATTTTTCCGTTATTCTTATAACACAGCATTTCTACGAACATGTAAGCTCCACATATAAATCCGAACAGAATAAGATTTATTTTCTTTCGAAACAAAACATATCTGCATTTTGAGACACAAGCAAAAAGGGATAAAATATGCATCAATATGGAATGTGATATGATATGCTTTGATAGATGAAACTGCAAAGAAGATCCGATGAAGAATACAATCCAATTTCTTTGTAATCGTGATTGCCGTGCTTAAACTTTTGAATTCACTGTTTAATCTAAGAAATATATATGCTACACATTATGCTTCTCACACACATTAAAATTTATTTCAATAAAAAAATATACAGGGTAGTGGTAGACAAAAATTTGATTTTACAACATTCTTATCTTATAGAGCATGGTTCTCGAAAAGTGCGTCAGGCCAAACTGGTGCGTCCTAAAAAATTTACAGATATGTCCTGTAATATTCCAAAGAAAATGTGCATTATAACACAGAAATAAATAACGTTATTGTGCCATGCTATTTCATTACCCATAAGTATCTCTTTTTGAGAACACTTTATTATTAAGTATTAATTAACAGTGAGTTTTCCTAGATATACATCATCATGCTGCGTATATTGGAAATGTGTGTATTGCTGTGTATATTTTTAAAGGCATTTGATTTACCCGTTCTGGTCTTATAAATTAGGCGTTTGTATTATTCTCATCATTCTCTACATAAAATAGGTTTGGGTGTATGTCTCTACATATTTCTTAAATTTCTTAAAATGTTCACTTCAGCAAGATTTTTTTTCCTTTACCATATTTTAAAATATTACCACACAAAAGCCATAAATATATATGTTTGTGATGCTTAACTGTAAGTAAAACATAGTTGGTACACACACCAAATTTAAAAGGGACTATTGTATAATGACAGTCAGCACAACATATAACCTTTTTTAGCCATCGATGGAAATTTATGGCGTTTGAATAGCGATAGACCTGAAAATATTACTACACATGAAAACGCCCATTCACCACTGTCACATGTAGAAGTCTCTAACATTCCTACGAGTGAATTGTTACATTAATCAACTACGCATAAATTGCATATCAAGGCATTTGAACTTAAATTAGTTCATTCTGCAAGTATTTATGACAAATAAATTGCGAACAGATAGAAAAATCTATATTATAAGCAGTTTTCAACTTTCTTGAAAATGTGAAAAAAAGTGAAAAAAAAAAAAAAAAAAAAAACTATATAATGCGTAACTATTAACCCCTTAAAAATCTCTTAATTTTCAAGGAAACAGAAAAAAAAAATGCTTATTTTTTTTTATTCAAGAAAATTGTATAAAATAAAGTTTATGAACAATATATGTATTCATTTTTTATTTTTGGAATTTTTTTTTAGATTGAAATCAAGGACATTTAATTTTGCAGAAAAACCAACAATCAGGGTTATTGTGACTGAATGTTGGTTTTCCAACAAGTAGAAAAAAATTTTAAAAAATATGTGTTTTAAACATTAAAACAGAATTTATGAAAAGAATTTGATGTATAATACAACACTATACATATAATACACTGTTCCCTGATTCGCTATCCAAACTTTCATAAATATCACTTCTTTCTGAATCACTTTCAAATACATTTATGCTAAAATTAGGAACAGATTAGCTTTGTGATTCAGACAACATAATGTATATATATATATATATATATATATATATATATATTACCACAGAGCACAAAACCACGTGCTTTCGAAAGCCTAACTGTGCTAAGATTTCAAAATAAGTATTACAAAAACATAAAATTGGATAATGCTGACAGTTTAAAATAAACCAACTATCTCCAATTACATTTTAACCCTTTGTGGCGCAAGGCAATTCAGATCATTTAAATTACACAGCCACCGGAATTCGCGCACAAAATTAAAATAAAAGAGATTTTAAATTTTAAGTTATTAAAAAAAAAAAGTATGAGATTTTGCATCTGGAGCTTAATAACTGCGTCCTCGCAACGAGGACAGCGCGCCACAAAAAAGTTAAATAGTCTGCTACTTCCACCTAGAGTGTTAAATGAGAAATGAAAAATTTTCCGGGTATCAGTAATGATTTATTTTAAATCCTTTTAGTGTATTACTTTTGAACCCTCCAGCCCGGAAATATCACGTGCCCGAGAAATGAGAAACGAAAACTCAGCCCGTCAATTTCACGGGAGCGAGAAGAAAGTGTTTAAAAAGAAAATCGTGCGCTTCACGAGAAAAAAATGCTTCTAATGTTTCATTCTTTTAGTAGTGCTATTTTGGGGGTAAGATTTAGAACTAGAATATTGGTTGCTGCTAAAGTGTTTTCATGTATTTTTATATATTTTTCGCCATGTCAACTCTGGAAAAGTTAACCGATCCAAAAGAAATGGATTTTAATGCGCTGGTTAAAGACATTTAGGATTGCTTACTAGATAACAAATCCATAAAATCGACTGTCCGAGAATATAGACTTCCTCACAGCATCTGTGTCTCTCCAGATGAAGCCTGCAAAAGGTAAGGTAACTCCACCTGTCAAACTGCCGGCCAAGCGCACTATAAATAGTAACATTCACAATCTGATAATGATGTTGATTTCTGCATCATCTTTTTGGAGCACCTGCTACCATGCCTAACCAGAGCCAACTCAATCAAATGCAGCGACTGATATCGTCTGGTGCATCTCAAGTGTGACAATATGCATACAAATTGTTTTACTTGCAAGCATTGCACTTTTGATTTGTAAGACGAAGAAGATATCGAATACAATGGGAAAATGCCATTTTTATTTGCTATTTCGGCCACCGAATCCTTACAAAATGAATGAATTTTGTTACCTTCTGTATTTATGGTGTTTTTTCTTATTATATTCCCCTTTTTAGCGTATTTTGTAAGTGTGCCCACAACTGGGTACAAAATTTCTTTTGATAAAAAATGATCACTTCACAAAATTGGTGATAAAAATTTTCTAGTTGACGGAATCGATGCAGTTACTTTATGAAACGTTAGCTAAGGGTTCTAGATTTCCATTGGTATTTATATGTTCGTATAATATTTACTCCATCAAAAGTAATAAGACAAAATCAAAACTGTGCCCACAACCGGACACATTCCCCTAATTTTATTTAAAGAGGCTCAATCAGATTATGAAAAGTTAATTTTTTTTGTGTGTTTCACCTTTGATTACACAGTTGAACATGTAAAATTTTGATTTTATAATTTTGACTGATCTGTATGTTTTTTGTTGTGCTGAAACCGAAAATGAAGTGAATTTTTCTCTATCACATATAGATTTTTGTCAATACAGGGTGCCTGCCTATATAATTTCTTCCATTACTCTTCCACCAAGATAATTATATGGTATGTTTTATAGTATGTTTTCATGATTAATTAATCATGGATACCTCTACCTATTGTTTTAATAGCATAGCACTAGTGCGACGTAAAACTATACCAAACAACGTATTGTTATGATGCTATATGTAAAAAATCGTGTCGGTAAGCACACTGTATTGGTAAAAATCTATACGTGATAGAGAAAAATGGGCTGCATTTTCGGTTGCCGCACATCAAAAAACATAAAGTTCAGCTGAAATCATCAAATCAAATTTTGTCAACTTCAATTTTGTAAGCCTGTGTTATTCATTAAAGTAGCTCTTTTTTCTTTAAAAACTTGTAAAAAGGCTTCACCAGGGTATAGCGCCTAGAATACTTCGTGCGAAAGGTGACCAGCAAATTAGTACCTCAAAAATTAAGCCTCTCACGAGAGGTCAGTGCGATCGAATTTATTTCTTGAAAAACTCCCTATTAGTTGATTATGTACTTAGATCACGTGAATGAGTAGACGAAACTGGGAAAAGCCAATCAGCTCTTCGATTTAAGCAAAAAAAAAAAAAAAAAATCTATCGCAGCGCCATCTGGGAAGCTTATTTTTTTAGCAGTTTTTTAAGCATTCGATATTAAGCGCCTGCCACACTGTATATTCTAGGTACTGTAACCAGAACAAAAACAGCCTTGGCGACGAATTTGGTGAGTTTATCGCTCCCTAACGACTTCACCGAGAATATCCTTATTATCGATATACGACTATCCAAGCTGCAAATCGAATATTTCTCAAAATCTCGAAATTTCTGGAAATATGCAAGATTATAAATAAGACTTCATTTCAGCCGTCACCAGTTCAGTTGAACCCAAGCTTTTGCTGTGTTAAGATCTTTGCTATACTGAGCCTCTGCAAATTGAATATAGCTTATGCTGTATATGTTATGCTTAAAGTACAGTTTATATGCTTCGATATTTAAGTTGTCAGTTGTTATTTTTGCTGTGTTTTCTAGTGTAACTAAAGTTGATACTTGGTTGACAGACTTATAATCTTTAGGAATATTCTGTATATAAATTTTAAGCCACTGCAAGACCTGTCATTCATTCAAGGACAACTCATGCATGTTGCTAATTATGAATATGTATAGAAACTTATAGCTGCCAACAATTCTTATTCTCCTGTTTTTTTTTTTTTTTTTTTTTTTTTTTTTTTTTTGGGGGGGGGGGGGGGGAATCTTTACCAATGTTTTACATAAATAGACTTGTAAATATCTTCCAATGATTAAAAAGGTTTAAAATTAATTTCCAAAGCCTTTACCAAAATTTCTCTAAGTTAATGTCTGAAAGAAAATTATATTTAATCTTACACTTCATTTAATGTTTTACTTTTTCTCAATTGAAATAAATAATATGCAAATTATGAAAATAATTAATAGTTAATTACAGGATATATAGAATTATAATAATTTTTCCGTATTTTAAACTCGTTTAATTACACTAATTTTTTTTTTTTACTTTACTTCAAAGATTAGTGTCATTTTTCTGAGCATTAATGATGAGTAAAAAAGTTATGGCATTTTGGTATTTTACCCTCGTGACCACATACAAATGTTTTAAATTCGTCTTAATTTTGGTGTGAAAAGTCATCTTTTAATGCCGACACACCGAATTTTGGCAGAAAAAGACAGGAAAATTTTACAATGCATTTTAAAAGAAATTACAAGGTTTTATTTATTAAATTTCACGTTTTCTAAAAATGTGACAGATATTTTATTATATATTTTATATATCGCTTCATAATAAAAAATAATGCTATACAGAAAAATAATAATCTGTATTGCTTTTCAAAGATTTATGTACCTTTGACCTTTCAAAGATTTATGTAAAAAATGATATGTTTATTATACTTTATAAAGTTTTAACTTAAAAAAAAAAAAACTCTTCAATTAATTCCAAAAACTTTTAATGAATAATGTAATTTCTAATTCAACAAAATATCTTTAATCCTTTATAAAATAATTCATTTTGAAATGCTTATTAAAATATTTCTGTTATCGTAAATATTAGGAAAATTAAGTATTTACTTGCATTATTTTATTATCGTAATTATAATTCAAAATTTCTTTTTGCATCATGCAAATAAAACTGTATTATTAATATTGTAAAGATTTATTTACGCTGTTAATTTTTAATCCTTTATTTGGAATAAATAGACTAAGTGTGAATCCATTTACAAAATAATCTTCAACAGATACATTTACAATGATTCTATTTAGCTTATTTAGAGATTATATCTAGCAGGTTATGAATGCATTGAATATATGCTTTAATTAGTGTGCTCAATAGTATGTTTAAAGTGTTGACTCATTCAATTACATATTTAAACATCTATATAATACTCCAGCATTATTTGGTTATGAAACAATATATAAGAGACTCTTAAATATCCCCTGACTAATAAAAGATTGTTTTTGCTCTTAAAAGAAAGTTATACACCAGAATAAAAATAATGGATATGACTGTGCATTTAGTAAGTTTAAAAAACTATAAAAATATATCTTTAAAATACATACTGTTTCACATACCTTTAATAAAAATTAAATTATTTTACCAATTGTACTATGAAGATGTTTCTATTGCATTCTGTATGAAAAATGCATTCATGTCTTAACATATCCTCCTAAACTAGATGCCTGTCGCGTGGCTCGGAAACTTGGCAACAGTTGAAGCGGGAGACAGAGCAATCTGAGACAGATTGCGCGACATTTTTATTCAACTCTCACCAATAATTTTGAGAAGTGATATATGATATATATAATCGACGTTTCTTCAATTCTATTCGCCTTTTATATATATCATATCCCACTTTTAAAGATTTTTGGTGGCTATTGAATACAAAAGTTGCCCAATCTGTACCAGGTGGCGCTGTCTACTGCTTCAAATGTTGCCAAGTTTCCGATCGACGCGACAGGCATCTAGTTTTGGAGGCTATTGTCTTAATATACCCGAAAACTTACTAATTAATATTTAGGAAGATTGTCAGTACCCTCCCTTTTTTTTCACAGTAATCTTTTTCTAATGTATATGTATTTTTTATTTAGTGCAAATTATATTTAAAGAAAATTTCTCAAAAAATAAAGTGGTGTGGAAAATGGGGCAGGTTCTAACAATCTTCGGAGTAATAACAAGTAAGTTGGCAGGTATGAATATTTATAAACTGTTATATGCTAAAGTAATATTTTTAACAGAAAATTTTAGTATTTAAAGCTCCATGCAAATGGCTACTTCTTCCACGGTTACCATACTTCTACTCAATCGTATCCGTTACAAAGATGGCCAAACATTCCAACCTAGGAAAATGAATAGGGAAGTGTAGCTCATTTTCCTGTAAAATCTTCTCCAAACTTGCCTGGATTATGATGGAGTGAGTCCAGTGAATCTTAGAGTGAGTCCAGAACCAAAACCTATTATTTCTCTCATGGATTTTATCACTCTTAAAAAAATATTCGCACTATTTCAACCAAAAATGCATATTTGGGTAAAAAATTAACTTCGTAAAACTTCACATTTTACTTTCAAAACAAAATATTTAATGAAGTGTTAATTTCAGGATAATTTTAATTAAAATCTTTTAAACTGTAAATGAAATTTCGGGCTTTTCGAGCAAGGGCTCCTGTGCCACGGCCCACATGAACCATGCGTATATTGGTCCCGACTTATTTATTGATGTAAAGTAAAATTTAATATCATTAAAATTGACCATAGCAGGATATCCATCTTCTCCGCGAAGAAACAAAATTGGGATGCTGTGTCCCTACCCTGCAGTATATATATATATATATATATGTATGTATATTATTATTATTATTATTATTTTGTATTTCATTGGAGTCCCACAGATTAAATTTATCGCTGAATGATGAAAACGTTGAAAAGTGATATTATTAACAGAAGAATTATAAGAAGTAGAACACATGTTTTAACTATAACATTTACGAAATAGAAATTGCGTTATTTTATTTGATAGCAACTTCTATAAATAGTTAGTTCAATTAACGTTAGCTCTCGAATAAAACTTTCTCAGTTGTTAAAAGTTACGCTTTTCACTCTCCGATTAAAACTTTTACACGTATAATGCATTAAGCAAATTCAACTTCAATATGTTATTTAATGCGAATATGTTGATGAATTATTAGAACAAGTAGAAAACACATAAAGTAAGTCTTTCACAAAAATAGTTTAAAAGCTATTCAATTTAGCACGTTTTCCCCAGAAACTCTACACAATTATCAATATTTAATGAAAGCGAAAACTGGTTATCCAAACTAGGCTTTTACAGTGGTCTAAAAATTCCATACTTTCAAAATAATTACCGATGTTTATTAAAAGCTTGTTTAATTCGATAAAATACATACATAAAGAATTTAAAGAAATATATGAATTTCTTTAATTAAAAAAAAAAAAGAATTAGTTTTTTTTTTTCGCTTTTTACACATTTAAATGAAATTATAAGTCTTACATTAAATTATATTTAAGTTATAAAATGATTTAATAAAAAAAAATTAGAGTAGTAAAACATTTCTAATATAATTTTTATTAAAATCACAAACAAATGATTGGACGAAAATCATATTTATTGAAATTTTATTTTTCCGACTGAGAGAAAATAATGCCTGGACCGGGAGTCGAACCCCGGATCTTTGACTTACAAGGTCAAAGCTCTACCAATTAAGCTATCCAGGCCGACAACCGGTTGACCGGTTGTCGGCCTGGAAAAGGAACCTTTACCTGCAGCTTATTTCTGTCGTGCTATCTAAATGATAGACCAGATGTTTCTGCCTAAAGGTTGTCTGAGTGAGTAATGTTGACCGGTTGTCGGCCTGGATAGCTTAATTGGTAGAGCCTTGACCTTGTAAGTCAATCCGGAGTTCGACGCCCGGTCCAGGCATTATTTTCACTCAGTCGGAAAAATAAAATTTCATTTCTAATATCTCTGACAGGATTATATGTCCCTTTGTAGTTGACCCTTAATCTGCAAAGTGACTGTAGAGTGATAACCCAAACCTAAAAGCCTATTTATGACCAGGTCTTTACAAATTAAGTATTTCTAAACATTTAAGTTCTGTAAAAGACCATTTTTTACTATACAAAAACGAAGCTGGTGTGAGAAAAATTCCGATAGATATTTTCTTTCTTTCTTTTTGTGCGTGTGTGTCAAACAAATAAGGCTCTATTCCGAAATATCTATAATAATTGCGGAAACATTTTCGCTTTATATACGTTTAATTATTTATTTGTAATTAACCAAATTGTCCTCACTAGAAACATATATAACATAATAATTTTATAATAAAAAGGGATTTTAAATCAAAAATCAAAATATTTTCAGTTTAAATAACCTATAACGATATGTTCTTAAAACATAAATCATTTCACACAAATCTCTAAAAATTTTAATTTATTTTAAATAATGTGCTTATCTACCACTTTAAAAAAAGAAAACAAAAATCATTTTACGTATGAACCCACATTTGAACCTTAGAAGGAAATATGCAAACGAAGCTTTGTGTGTTAATTAAAGTTGTGTTACGATTATTTAAGTAGCACTTGGTTTAATTTTCCGTGTGTGGATTATACAGAGTAATTCAATTAAAAGTATTCTATAATTCATAATAATATATACATATATATATATGTCTTAATCATGACACATTGGCCTTTGGATGAGATTGCTTAAAACTAAAAATTTAACTCAACTAAGTAAAAATTCTAAGTTAAACCGTACATTTTATGTATTTACCTAATAGTAAATCTCTTTTTTTACGTAAGATGGCGCTTGCTCATGCTACGTTGAAAGTTAAAAATAAACTGAAATTTAAAAAGTTAACGTTAAAATTAAAAATCACCTTTTTAATATTGTTAAAAGCTTTTAAAGATTAATAACTAACAATTAATGCAATCAATTAATGTATTTCAGTAGCACCTAAATCGATTAATCGTTTCTATACTTTTAATCTTTTCTTTTTTACAAATGTTCGTTTGGCAACCTGTTTATATCTACTATTTCCGTATGTATCGTTTAACATGTGGATTGCTTAAATTGCTTATTCCTTGTTTAAATTTTGGTTTGTGTTATTGATTATTTTTATTTTATTTTTTATTTTGTTTTGTTGCAAGATAGAGATTTGAGCTGTATATTTGCTGGAATTAACTATACAGTTTTTCAAAATCGTGCATATACTGAAAGAAATGCAAGTTTCCTGATGTGTGAACATTTCTATTTTCAACATTTAAAATTGCAATTTTCAATTAATGATTTCCTTTTTTTTCCCTTTTAACGGAACTCTTTGTTAATTTTATCCTTTCCCTTTTCTCTAAAATGTTGACTGTTACTAATAATTCATAGTTTTTGCAAATTATCTGATCGTTAGGCTTATGTGTTATGTATGTGTTATTTCTCTTCTGCGTAAGTACTTTAACATGTTTTTATTAATCAATGGTACTCAAATTAAATTAATACCGTGACAATTTTTATTCGAAATAAATCTCAATTAAAATTTAATTTTATGTTGGTATCTTCATTAATCTTTTGTCTGCTGAGTGTTACAATAGTACTAAATTATTCAAATTATATATATATAAGATTTTGGCTTCTCTGAAAGCGTATAATTAATTTTCACATTTTTTTATTTTGTTATATTGCAAAGGCAAAAATAAAACAATGTTAATACGAAACATTAGTGTTCTTACATCTCATAAATTTGTTTTGTATCATGATTTCGTTCATTTACCAGACAGTTATCAGCATTTGAACTTTAGTCTAAAATAAATAATATACGTAAATTATCGTGTTCATCTGCGAGTAATGTTAATATCCTACTACACGTAGGAAAAGGAAATAGAGGATGTATTTATGTAATTGATTATTTCCGTGGAAGTTGGAGAAATATCGGAAAATACCTTTCCATCTAAAGCGAAAAGTCTTGTGGACACAGTTTGTACTTATATTTTTTATTCGTTTTAAGTATTATAATTATTATTATCATTGTTTAGTAGAAGATGAATTTAAAGTATCACCAAGGATATGTTTTAGAAAGAGTAGTGTAAATAAAAAAAAAAAAAAAAAAAAAAAGTAAATTATAACACATTGTTTCGGCTTTTCGTTTTGTGATTAGGATATCTGTTCGAAAATTTATTCCTTTTTTTTTTTTAATATTTTAAATAAATTAGAGAAATTTAAATTGCACTAAATAAATCTCTACTCAAAATTACACTAGATAATAGATTTAATTAAATACTTTAAAACTTTACAAAAACGATTTTAAATAAATATTATTTATTAAATTACATTTCTATTCGTAACAAATCTAAAATAGTAAAATTTCATTATCTTAAAAATATTTTACCCGCTTCTAGTGTTGCCAAAATTATGGACATTTTTTATTCAATAATCACCAATAATTTTGAGGAACGATGTTTGATAGATGATTAATTTTAGGTGTGATTAGGCAAACGTTAATATTAAAAATTAGTGGTTGATATTGAATAAAAATGTCCCTAAAAATGTCAATACTGCTCACTTCATCTCATTATATGATATGCTCAACTTTACAATTCAATAAATTACAAAATAAATAAATAAATAAATAAAATAAATCAACCTATAGCTTACCTTGCATTTTGTTGCTTTTATCAGTATAACCATGATTGTAAAAAAATAATGAAGGCTCATTTGTTGTTGTAACAGACATTTATTTAAAATCATTTTCCATAATAATGCCACCTACTTGTTAATTTGCAAAAAAAGTTAATCATATTTAATCAATATATAAATAGTACATAATATAACATATTTCAGTTTTATTAAGATTTGTGCGAGATAAAGTTATTAAAATTTGGTTTATAAAAATACCTCTCATAGAGAACAATGCTATGGAATACTTTCGAGTGTCCCTGTACACAAACTAGTTATCGTATTTACTCAATTTTCTAAAAAAAAAAAAAAAAAAAGAAAAAAGATAATGAGCATGAATAACATATTTGAATTTCATTAAAATTTGTGAAAAGCAAAAATGTGAAAATGTAGTTTAGAGAAATACCTCTCATAGAACACAATGCTTTGGAAATTTTCGGTTGTCCCTGCACACAAACCACCATAGGTGTTCACGCTATCTTCAGTAGGAGACAACTGATAATGAACCTGACTAACATGTATCAACTTCAAGAAATTACATGAATATTTATGAGAATTAGAGCGTGGACGGACAGACAGACAAACTGAAGTCATTAACACTTTCTAATATTGTTGGAAAGTGTTTAAAAAAAAAAAAAAAAAAAAAGAAGAAGAAGAAAAGTATCTAAAGCAATTCTTTTTTTTTCAAAATAAAGAGTAGATTTTTTTTTTTTTTTTTTTTTTTTTTACATTTATCAAAAACTTGAACTAGTGATAAAATCATGTACTTCCTAATACATGAGTTGAAATTTATTCGATATTTCTTTTCATCATCTGTATGAATAATTAAGTAATAATACCTCTTAGAGCATTCTTCATTAATAATTGTTCCGTCTTGTTGCATAATCGGCCATCCCCAAAAAGTAAAATTTCGAGAAAAAACTGATTTTGTGTCACACTTAGCCAAAAAAGATAAGAATCAAAGCTCTTCAGTTTTATAATCGTTAGATTTGTTTATTTGGAAACCTGAAAAAGGGTGACAGGGGCATGTGATGCGAGGGGATTATTCAAATTTTTATTTTGGGTTTCGGCACCTTTGCAACACATTATGGTGTTGGTCGGTTTTGGAACAAATCAGAATTTAATTTTAGTTGAATTTCATGTGAATATTGGATTTTTCGGGTTGCAAATACTCAAAATGTTTTGTTCAATTAAATTGTATTTGTAAAAAAAACTGATCTCTGCTATCTCATAAAAAATTAACTGACACAAATTAAAAAAAAAATCTGATAACGTAACTCTAGAAAATTATGAAAATGTATCGAAAAAGGTCCGAAATTGTTAAATTACCAGCTATTCTTTAATACAGTCGAAAATCACTCGAATTGTAAACAAATTTACATAAACACAATGCTATAACCTGTTGAATCACCATAGATATGTTATTAAATTAATAACACTTGATTAATTAATCATAATAGGCTAACTAAGATGCTGTTACATTTTCATTAATATTATGTTATTACAAAGTGGTTGTACATTACCATTTACCTTTGACTTAGTTCATTTTCCTTTCCGTCGGGTCACCTTTCCTCTTCCTCGATTGATTAGAAGGTATTTATTCAACAAACCTCTCCATTGTCGAAGAAAACACGAAATTCAATTTTTTAAAACTCTGTGTGCACCAAGAAAGTGCAGTTACGGGCGAGAGAAAAAACAATAACACTAAATTAATCAACAAGTGTGCTGATTTAATTGGATGGGGCAAAATTGTGATCTCACAGATATGCAGATGACCAGTTTTGAAACTCACCAGCTTTAGGATTTGACCGGTTTTGCAGCAGATCGTAATTTTCAAACGCAAATAACACAAGGATGGATCGGCATAGGAATAGTTTCTTGTTTTCAGATGGTGGAAACGTTTACTTAGAGCTGAAAAAAATCGTAAAAAAAAAAGAACACATTTTCCAAATTTAAAGAGTTGATCGGTTTTCAGCCAGACGACACAATTGTTAAGTGTACGTTGCATTTATAAGCGCACTTCACATACCGAAATTGTATAAAATCTTATAATATCGCTCTTTTAATAAATAAATATTATAATACTATTCAAGTACATTGAGAAAAAAAAATACATATCGCCTCCATATAGAACGAATAAGTAGTCGTTCTCTGAATAGCTAAACTACAAATATAAGTTTACAAACTATGAGTATAAGGTAAACATATAACCTGGATAGACGAAATGATTGAAAATTTCTAGTCTATACTTTTTTTAAGTGGCGAAATGATATTATAGATATTATGAATCTGTTCTATTGCGAGAAATTCTTCCTTGACATTCTAGAATTGGGTCATTAACCAAGATTATACTTACTAAAACTCGCCTCTTGTTCTCGCATTTATTTGCAGAGATTTGCCAATAAGTTTGACCACGATAATGTAGAAATACGATCTAGAATTCTAAGAAGGGTTTTTAGAACGCTCTGGCAAAGGGAACTGGAATTTATATGGATAACATGGAACTATTTTTGCAAGAGACACAACAAACCAGTATTGTCACTATCGTTCTGTCAATACACCTTCTGCAGGAACATAGAATAAATTTTTTCTTGATTGAACATTATTTTTGCCTTTTTTTAATGGTAAAAAAAAACAAAGTACAGTCGGTAACAAAAGTCTCCGAATACTAGCAAAAATTCCTATATAAAAATAATTACACTTAATTCAGTTTTGTTAAATAAATCCTTCTCGAATCCTGTTTTTAAACTGACTAAGAACAGGATTCGACAAGGATTTATTTAACAAAACCTTATTAAGTGTACTTTTTTATATAGGGAATTTTGTTGGCGTTCAGAGACTTTTGTTACCGACTGTAGACCGAAAATGCTGTTTCCCATTTCCCATATTTGATAGGGCACCAAACAAAAAGAAATGTGCAGAACCAAAGAAACTTCTTCACGACCAAGCCTTGTTATATAAGCGATAAATATATATCATGACAATGATATATTTTAATATTGCGACGTTGGTGTCAAAAAAAAAAAAAATAAGTCTTCTGTTGAGAAAAAAAAAATTCTTTCTGAATAATCGAGTATAACTTGTGCAGCATATTCCTTATTTTACAAAGTTGTAGATTTTGAATAATAACCTAGAATAATTATTAAGTGAATATTTAAAATAAACAATGGTGTTTTTATAAAATATGAGTTTTGTTTAACTTACATTACATAATACATTCCTTTTTAACTTACAAAAGCGAAATATTTTTATAATCTGCACTAGAGTACTAAAGCAGATAACATATTTTATTTCTAATATAAAATCTTATTTCAATTAAACTTCATTCATCTGAACTGGAAAACTTTTATACAGAACTAATGTTTCAAAGGTAATTAGTTTCAAACCCTATTCTCTTTATTCATTAGCGGCACAACGTAGTACATGTCGTTCTAAAGAAATAATTAAAGTCTTTAATTTTTATAAAAAACGATTGAAATAAAATGAATGTAATGTGATTAAATAACTGTTTGAAAGATTAATAAAACTTTGGGACAAAATTATTTTTTATAAAGTAAAAATAAACAAAATTGCCTTGTTAAAACAAACCTCATTAACTTTTGTGTCATTTCAAGAAGCGACATGAAGTTATTATTAATTGTTTTCTTTTAACTTTCTTAACAAATAAAATTTTGAAAAGGACCACTTGTTTTACTATTAAAAGGAAAAAAAAAGATTAATGGATATTTTAATGATGTTCTAATACTAGAAACATATTTTAGAACAATTTAGAAAAATATGTTATAAAACTGTAAAACTTCAATAGGATACACAGTGCGTTGCATGAATATAAACGCACCTTTTCCAATAACCAGAAATAGAATTTTTTAAATTTTAAAAGAAGGAATGCGACTTACAGTTATTGCATATGAATAACAACTGAATAAGGTACTTTGAGCAAGTATGTTTAGGCTCATGCAAGCTTATGTAATGAATGTTTAAGCATTTTTTTATTTTTCACTTTTTTTCGTTTGTTGCACGAAATTAAACGCACTCTGTATTTTCCGTTTAAAATTTAACAGAGCCGCCGGAATTAAATTAAAACACAAATAGTCGTGTTGCTAAAATTCTCTGAAATCAGTTTTAATGCTTGAGTGCAAAATTTACGGACTTTGTACAGGATGGCAAGAGGAAAAACTTTGACAGTAGACGAGAGGATAAAAATCGACTTTATGCGTGGTAAAGGCTTTAGCAATCGCGAAATAGGGTGCTGAATCGAAAGAAGTGAGAGTGTTATGCGAAATTATATAAAGAAAGGAGCAAATTATGGGAAAAAACGTATTAGAAGCGAACAGGAAAGCTCACCAGTTACGACAAATGTTGAATATGCAACACTGCAAAGAATAAGAATATTTCCTGTGCGAAGATAAAAGCTCAATACAAGCTGGGTGTTCATCGGACAACCATATGGAGAACTATCAAAGCTGCAACATTCATTAAATTTAAGAAAATGAAGACAAAACCACCCCTCACTCAAAGGCACAAGGATATGCGGTTGGAAAGGGCAAGAAAATGGATTCCAGTTCGACTTAATTGGGAAAACGTCATCTTCTTAGATGAAAAAAAGTTTAATCTCGATGGCCAGTACGGATTTCATAGCTACTGGCACGATATGATAACCGAAGAAATGTACTGTTCAAAACGTCAATCTGGAGGTGGGTCTGTCATGGTGTGGGCAGCCATAGGTTTTAAAGGGACTTTCGAATTAGAGTTCGTGGAGAACAGTATGAACTCTGTAGATTATGTCCAGGTGCTCACAAGGAACCTCGCCGTCGAGCAGTCAAAAAATCTGGAAGAAATTATATTGTTCAGCAAGATTGTGCATCTGTACATACAGCAAATATCGTGAAAAAGTGGTTCCGTGACAATAAAATTAAAATTCTGGATTGGCCCTCAAAAAGCCCCGATTTAAACATAATGGAGAACGTATGGAGTAATCTGGTTCACCGTGGGTACGCAAACGGAAGGCAGTTTAACACGAAAGAGGAACTAAAATCGGCCATTCTGTTAGCTTGGAAGGCAATCAGCTTGGATGACCTCATGCCACTATATCAGTCAATGCCAAGGTGTTTACTGGCTCTTCTAGAAGCCCATGGTGGCTTTACAAAGTATTAGATACAGTATTTGTTATTCAGTTATTTATTTTTTACATGTGCGTTTAAATTCATGCAACATGTATACTTGTCATAAATTCAATAAAATTATTTTCTTAGAAATCATATTGGTTTTTCATTGTTTTGACTCGTAACTTCATTTCTTGAATAATACACATACAGTTTGCATCAAGTGTCACCTATTCATATTTTTTTATTACTCTTCTATACCATTCTAATCCTTAATGCTAAGGTGCGTTTATATTCATGCAACGCACTGTATAAAATGTCAAAAACTGTATTATAGTTAAATTATTTTTTCTATTAAATTTTTCTTTAATAACATAGGCATTTTCCATTTTTATTATATATACATAATTTATTTAATCAAATGAAAATATTCATTACTTATTTCTTTTGTGTGCGATGAATTTATACCATTCATTTATTTATTAAACAGTTTAAATTTATTTTACATGCTGCGTAGAATAACTATTAGAATATTTTTTTTTATTGATTTTGCCCAAACTTTTTCTTTTGAATTGTATATATATATGTGTGTGTGTGTATATGAGATATAAATTAAGAATAAAAACATAGAAAATATTATTGTGTAATTTCTTAATTATTACAAATATATAATTAAACGTTTAATTCAGTATAATCCAGCTGCGTAATCTATGGAATAATATGCACTTGTAACACAACTCACCCTTATATATTATTCATCTTTTATATCAAAGTTTGTGACATTATATCCGCTGCATGTTAGCCATAAAAAATTTCAAATGAAAATATGCGAAAATAAAAACATAGCAGGCACTTTGGCGAGTGACATGCGCCAAAATTTAGATAGCATCTTTTTATTTTTTAATAAACACCTATATTTGAGGGTTTTTTCTAATTATAATTTTTATAGCTTCATTGATTTAAATAAAAGCCAATAAGAATATTTTTCTCAAATAATATAATATTCTTTATAAAGATATATGATCCAATGTTTCACTGCAGTTTTAGACATTTTGTATATTAATTTAAAAAAAGTTATGTTGCTGACAATATTTTTTGCATATGTTATTATTATTATTATTATTTTCTGAAGAAAAGAAAAAATAATATAATATTTTAAACCTGTGCATTTTTACGCAAAGATAAAAAGATTGTTTTAATTTATATATATATATTATTATTATTATTATTATTATTATTTATTTTTTTTTTACGACATCTTACTATTATGAGATTTATATAGAAAAATCATTTTCAGTTCGAAATTATATCTTAAACTTTATAATAGAAATAAACTTAGAATGTCCTTATACTAGTTCCTAATATTTCCATGTTGTACTAATTAATAAATGCACGTATGAGAATTTCCTCTGACGAAGGAGACAGATATCAGGATGTTCTCAGACCAGTCTGAAATAAATTATACCCTCAGATTTCCTCACGCATTTGACGATAATATTAATCTATCAGAGCAAGGTGAAGTCGGAAGTTTCACAGAGTATTTCCTTAATTAATTATGTCTGCGATATTTGAAGCGATGCTGGAAAACATCCGTAAAATAAATCCGGAATTCTCTTGATTAAAGTCTTTAATTACTGTTATTTCCTTTCATCTTATTTTTTTTCCCACTTATCTTTTCCTTTCCTCTTATCTTTTATCGAGTAATAGAAAAAGGTGTAATAATGAAAAATGGAGTGCTTTCTTATTTTCTTAACTTTTCGATATCTATAAATCTCTATATATTTCCTTGTGTTTGTAACCACGTTTTCACATAGAAAGGAGTGAGATAGATCCACCAGATTTTTTTTAAAAATTTCATCGTGTACAAAACTCTCTCTCTCTCTCTCTCTCTCTCTCTATATATATATATATATATATATATATATGTGTGTGTGTAAAATGATTTCATAGTAAAGAGGCAATATATAATTACTTGAACAAAATATACATGAGACTTTATTTTTCTTTAAATTTATGTCAAAACTGATTTATGATTTTTCATGTGTGTCATTTATGTGTTTATTTGTAAGAAAAGAATATTTTTAAATGTTTTGTAAATTAGTGTCATAAAAAACAACAACAACAACAACAACAACAACAACAACAAAAAAGATGCATTTGCTTTTATATATATTTTAAAAAGATACATAAGATGGATAGTTGGTTGAGTTTTACGTCCCACTAGTTCTGCATTCTGGGCAATTAGCGACGGCGTTGGATGAACTCTTATGGGTAGTCCAGAAACATATGCCATCATAATTCTGCATGGTTCCACTTCGGTGACCTGTAGAGGTATAATTTGGAATAGGAACATGGAGAACAATGGCGTCAACGAAGATTTTTACGTGCATCAGTTACTATGAATGTACACGACGGTCTTCGACCGGCTCAAATATCGAACGCGCAATCATCCATTTACGAGTTTGGCGCTCTGCTAACCAGACTCTTCCGACCATAACATGTAAAAAGGAAACTTTAAAAGTAATAAGTAACTCTTTTAATAAATATTATTTATGTTTCAGGGAGTAAGTGAGTTTCGTATTTAATGTTAAACATCGCATGGATGACTTTAAAAAGCTGGACTTCTAACGGTTAGATTTTCCCACAAATAAACAGGCTCGAAAGTATATGGTGCCAGATTCACATTCGAGCGGGATATTGTACAAATTTGTTACTGATAAAGATGAATGAAAGCAATTTCATTTTCACCTGTAATGAATATATATATATAATAAAAGTGAAAGGTTATTCTATGAATCCCATTTTATGAAATTTTTTAATACTATTTATCCTTATGGTCTGAATCATGAGTATTTCAATAAAATTGTAAGGGTTTATTCCAATATTAATCCCCTCCATGATTATTCCCCTATTTATAATGAACTTAATCATAGTATCAACCAGAAAACCACTAGATTCAAACGTGGTAAAAAATGTTCTGTTTATGCAATATCAAAAAATGATATTAATAAACAACTTCTTGAATTGCAGTCAAATTATCTTGATAATTATGATTGGCTCTCTGTAAGAAAGTCTTTATTTGCTATTAAAAAAATGTTTTAAACTAATTTTCTACATGAATTTCAAAACCATAGTTATAATCAACACTTTTCTGATATTTTTTCTGATATAATTTTATTTCGAAATAAACAATTCAATCTCAAAATTTCTAAAAAACCTCAAAAAATACAATCTAATTCTCAGTTAATTATTAATTTTTCAAATCAAATATTTAATAAAATCAACATCACTTCAATTATTAATGATAAATCTTGTATGTTTCCCATCAATGATTTACATATTTCTCGTACATTTAAATATCTTATTACTCTTGGTCGATTGTTATTCAATTATAATTCAGTGTCAAAATCTACCTTTTCTACTGATGTATCCTGTAGTTGTGATGATTCTTCTTATGCAAAATATGTAGACAAGAACCATGGACATATAATTACTGGAGATCTTGAATTTGTTAATAACCGCAATTTAAAAAAACTTATGCATTATGGCACAAAATTTAGACTTCCTTCAAAAACTAATATTCCACAGATTTTACAGCAATTAACTTTTGATATTGACTTGTTTATCTATAAATTATCTATTTCCTATAATAAACCTATTGAATATTTTAATCAATGGAAAGTTTTAGTGATTTCGAAATTGAAAACTGAATCAATAAAATATAAAACACATTTAACTTATTACAGTAAATCCGATCTATTTAATTCTATTAATGTTCTCAAACAAAACTATGTTATTACTTATGTTGATAAATCTCCGAATAACTATGCCATAATATGAAAAAAATATTATCTTTCTCTACTTGAAAAAACCATTTCTTCGAGTGCTAACTTTCATCCCACCTGTAGTGACACTAAAATTAATGATAGAAAAATTCATAACTTTTATAAATTATTAAAGCTTCCATTTAATAATTTAAACTATCCTTATATTGTTCTTATTCCTAAATTTCATAAAAATCCTATTAAATTCAGAACTGTTACTATTGGTTGTAATACATATAACAATAATGCTAATAAAATCCTCCTTGATATTCTTAAACAAATTTATAACTTCATTAGTAAATCCGACAATTTCTATTGTCTTAAAAATAGCTATCAACTCAAAGAAATTGTACAAACTCTGAACAATGTTAATGAAATTATTACTTATGATTTTGCTGACTTGTTTAAAAATATTAATTTAACCGATCTTTATCAAATTATTTACAACCTTTATTTGCGTTTTAAAAGTGAACTTTCTCTTCCTAAATACTTTTGTGCAGCTTCCTTTAAAACTATTTTAAATTTTATTATTCACAATAATTTTATTCTACATAACAACACTATTTATATCCAAAAGGTCGGTATCCCACAAGGGGGCTGTAGCTCAAGTCTGTTAGCTGACTTATATCTATACCATTATGAACAAAGTTTCTGTAATGATAATGTTAGTATTTATAGATACATTGATGATATTATAATTTTTTATTTTAACAATTCTACTCCATCTTTATTAAAATTTCAATATCCCTCTCACCTTACACTAACACATAATTTTATTAACAACAATTGTATTAGCTTTTTAGATTTACAACTTAAATTAAATGGTGGTAAAATATCTACTGATCTATATGATAAACGAAAAGATTTCTGTTTTAAAGTAAATTTATTTACACATTTTAATTCCTGTCTTCATTTATCTGTATACAAAAATATCATTCTTAATCATCTGTTTCGCATAAACAGACATTGTTCATCTCATTACAAAAACAAAAATATTAACAATTTAATTAAAACTGCTACTGCTATGGGTTATCCCAAGAGATTTATTTATTCTATTATTTATCAATAAATGTTTATTGTCTCAAAAAAAAAAAATGTATTTGTGTGTATATGTATATATATATATATATATATATATATATATATATATATATATATATATATATATATATATATATATATATGTATATGTATGTGTGTATGTATACATTTCTATATTTAAAAAAATAATAATAATAATTAAAATGTGGTGGATGGGAGGGCAGATGTTTGATTAAGGAGGAAGTGTGGTGTTGTTTGGCTGGTTGGTTGGGTGGGTTGCTGAATTTAAATTATATATATAAAAAAAAATAATAAAGGAAGGAAGCCTGGTCTTATTCGATTGCAGGATACATCATCTCTTTCTGGTTGATATTGATTAAGTTTCAACAATTCTTAATTTATTTGCTTAATTATTCAAAAAAAAAAAAAAAAAAAAAAAAAAAAAAAATAGATCTCATTCAAATTTGGTGTGTTCATACTATACGTCAATAATAATAATAATTAATAATAATATTAATAACAATAATAATTATTAAAATTTTAAAATTAAAATTATTCGCCAATTTCCTAATCATAATGACTTTATCATCACTTGTTGGCCTTTTCAACTGTTTGCTTAAGACTATAAATTACACTCATGTAAATTGAACCTCTAATCGTACACTTTTTCTTAAATCACTTAATAGTAACTTATTTTTTCCAAGTTAGATGGCGCGCTCATACGTTGTGTCGAACGTATGCCCTACAGTGAAAATGGTATTGATCTACATTATGCTTAAATTTCCCTCTAGAATATTATTTATTTATGATTTTAAGCTTCTAAATTTTAAGAACATTAATTATCACTTCATGCTTACATTTATTTCATTTCAGAAACTATTTCGATTAATCGATTCTCTACTTTTAATCATTTCTTTTCAGTTTGTTCGTTTTGGCAACCGCCCGGACTATTATTTACTTATTCGATTTGGATTTGGTTTACATGTGGCCATCACATTTCACGAATACCAATTTTCATTATGGTTAAGTTATTTTATAAGCTAATTTCCTTTTATCTTTCTATTTTTTATGCAAGATTGAAACTAGTGTTGTATATTGCTGAAATAGCTATACAATATTCAGAAATCTTGCATTCCATGCTGACAGTACTGCTAGTTTCCTGATGAGATCTGTACTGGGTTTCAGCATTTATAACTCTATTTTTCCTTCATGCATTCCTTTTTATTTCAATAGTATTTTTGGTTAATTTCTTTCAATTTTATCTTGTGTTGCATGTATTTACTGGATTAATGGATTCTGAAAACTATCTCATAGTTTAGGCTTCTTTGATATATACGTCATTTCTCTTCTGCGTAAGTACTTTAACATGTTTATACTAATCAGTGAAATTTAATTAAATGGTAATTGTGACAATAACTTTATACGTATTACATCTAATTTTTAATTTCAATGTTAGTATTTTCATCTTTCTCTCATTTGCTGAGTATTGTTAAGGAATTAAATTATTCATTATATATATATATATATATATATATATAATCCTTATAAGTTATTTATGCTTTTTTTAATTACTTTATTAATTGTAATTTAAAAAAAAAATCTATGTCAAAATTTAGTGCATTGTTTCTACCCGCGTTAAATTTTAACACCACAGATTTTTTAGAGTAATTTTATCCAATATCTTATTATGATAAAAAAAAATAATGATTAAATAAAAATAAAATAGCGTAAAATAATGAGGGCGAACAAATCTCCTTTTGTGATTAAAATTTCTGATGTAACATTATAACTCTCTCATAAGATTCTATAAACATTTATTCAATATACTTATAAAATAAAAATTTCTGATCTCTTCGTATGTAGGGAGTGTAATTTAGGTTTAGGAATTTTTAGAGCATATGTGAATGAGTACAAAGTTTTTTTACGTAAATTATCTCATTATGATAATATGTCTAAAATATAGAATACTGGCGATGTATAATATTTCACATATCCATTAAAGTATATAAAAAAAAAAATCGAGAAAATAACATTATGCTAATTAAACTTTTATATAAATGCTCATTTCACATTGATATATTTGGTGATACTA
The DNA here is from genome assembly GCA_963930645.1 of Salticus scenicus. Lineage (NCBI taxonomy): Eukaryota > Metazoa > Arthropoda > Arachnida > Araneae > Salticidae > Salticus > Salticus scenicus. The sequence goes on from OZ005659.1 coordinate 184,317,733, forward strand.
ATTAAAAAAAAAATCTTTTTAAAATTCAATGTCTATAGGCTTGACATTTATAGAACACTACGCCTATTTCAAGCGTTTTTATTAAATATATTGTAAAGGTATGCTAAAGTTAACTTGATTACTAACAATCTAATTCATAAAATAATAATTATACTTCGTAGGGGAAAAAAAAATCGAGAAAAAAACATCATGCTATTTAAACTTTTATATAAATGCTCATTTCACATTGGTATGTTTGGTGATACTAATTAAAAAAAAAAATATTCTCTTTTAAATTCAATGTCTATTTAGGCTTGACATTTATAGAAAACTACGCCTATTTCAAGCGTTTTTGTTAAATATATTGTAAAGGTATGCTAAAGTTAACTTGATTACTAACAACCTAATTCACAAAATAATAATTAAACTTTGTAGGGGAAAAAAAAGACAAAAAAATTCGAGAAAATAACATTATGTTAATTAGACTTTTATATAAATGCTCATTTCACATTCACATGTTTGGTGATACTAATTAAAAAAAAAAAAATTCTTTTTCAAATTCAATGTCTATTTACGCTTGACATTTATAGAACACTACGCCTATTTCAAGCGTTTTTGTTAAATATATTGTAAAGGTATGCTAAAATTAACTTGGTTACTAACAATCTAATTCATAAAATAATAATTAAACTTTGTAGTAGAAAAAAAAAAAAACTTTGTTTCAGATCTTCACTTTTTTTTACTGAAAACTTAAAAACTAATTTGACTTTAAATAGGTTTGATGTTTTTTCTATATTTTAATTTTTATACATACATTCAAATGATAAATTTTAAATATTTATTATATATGTATATATATATATCCCAGTAGCACATAACGTTATTATAACTAATTTTCTACTGTTCAGACTTATTTTCAACGCTATAACAACGTTATAGAGTTGTAGTACTAGCGTACTAGCATTGTAGTCCAGGTAGCGTTATGTGCTACCTGGGTATATATATATATATATATTCAACTATAATTCATTTTAAAAAATGAAACCGTTTATATTCCGCGTTTCTGGGAGGAAAAAAAAAAAAAAAAAAAAAAAAAACTCAACATTTATAAATTACAAACAGTTTGACTTACAGAAAAGAGAATTACATAATTCTTATAAGAAGTGCATGTGGGAGGATTAGCAATATGTCACCTAATATACATAGATGGACATAAGTACAGTCGGGGAAAAAAAAAAAAACGCAACACCCGCTGTAATTTCGGTATTAATTGACGCAGAAACATCTAATACACATCATTCAACAGGAAATTCAAAGCACTTTCTGAATATGTCGTCAAATTTTGAATTAGGGGTCATCAACATATTGAAATGAGCTCCAACTTTGATTTTTTCAATAGCAACACCCAATTTTGTCTTCATTTTCGAATTTTTGAGAGTCTGGCAGTGCGGAAAAGTATATTGTTTGTATACTTTATCTTTAGTATTTATAGAGTTATAATGAAAAATGTGTTAGGGGGTTATCTATAAATGTAGAAAAATAAAATTAAGATCCTATAAGAAATAGGGAAAATTTTAATGTTTCACACCGGAAATCTTGCAGGAAAAAAACATATTTATATTAGTAAAACTTCGCCTCGTTTTCAGTTCCTTAATTATCCTGAATTCAATTTTTTAGATTAATATACACTTCAGTACTTTTTTAGATAATTTTAGGTCTATTTAAATACATTACACTTGCGATTACTCCATACAGTACGCTGTGAAAAAAGTGCAATATTTTTCAAGTAAAAGTGTCTATTATGGCTGTACCAATAAGGCTTAAATTTTCTTTCGTAGGTGTAACATAATATACGAAATGAAATAATATATATATACAACAACGCATAAACTAAATCTTTTCGAATAAATTATTGTAAGTGTTCATGAAGTAAATATTAAACAATTTTAATCGTACTTACCGGTTTTGGATCAGTTGAAATTTTTGGAACTGTACGATTCGTTTTATAATTTCTATGAAAATATAATTTTTTAATTAACCCTTTCGCGACCGCTTACGTAGATTCACGCCATTTGAAAATCTGTAACTCTGTCAGTGGGCGTTTCTTTCGTAATTTGTGTGTTACATATTTCTTAAGTGTGTACCCAGTGTTCATATTTTTGCAATAAAATATACTATAGATACAAATGTATTGATTAGAAAGAATATAATTATAATGTATATCCATTTGTAATATAATTGTGAATACAGAAAATTTGTTCTGAAATATTTTATTTTGAGAGTATAACGCCCGTAGGCGGGTCTTACTGTCAAAAAGACAAAATCTTGCAGTCGCAAAAAGTGTTAAAATATATTTATAAAAGGTAAAGTATGCTTTAAAAAATGTATAAAGTTTAAATGTATTAATAAAATTTTAAAGAATAAAGTGTCCTTAAAATAATAATCGTCCCCCTACAAAATAAATAAATAAGTAAATAAATAAAATGAAATAAAGCAATATATGAAGCAAATGATTAAGCCTTTTTTAACTATGACGGTAGTTAAGAAACGATTTTACAGGTCTGTCTTGCATTCCAATTCCATTCGTTTTTTATATTTGACAATTTCACATTAAACCTATTTTTCTATTTAAAACAGTAAACCCCGCCTATTTAGTTAATATTTTTCTTCTAGTGTTTGTTTAAAACATTCAAAATTAATCACCAATTAATAGATGAAGTAAATACCACTTGTGCATAATTTTGTCAACATAAAATAAGGGGTTTAACACGAATACTCAGTGTCACATTTACTTTTCTTTAATGTATTGTTTTGTTTTGAAGAACGATGAAGGCGGGGCTTGTCTTCTTTAGAAAATAGGAATTCTTGATGCTAACACTAATGTCTAAAAATCATCATTTTTGTTTCATTTCTTTGCGTTTGACGCTGCTGTTATATAATTTGACCCGAAAATAAAAAATAAAAGTATTTTGTTTAATTTTCTTTGTTATTTTTAAAGATTTGATTCGTTATCTCATGCAAAACTATATAAGAGACGGCCCCCTAAACCACTCCAAAAGAAAGATTTATTTATATCTCGAAAACTAATAACTGGAATGAGCTACAAATTTGCACACCCATATTTTTCAGCATTAGGATTCATTTTATGTAAAAATTAATATAGGTCATAATTCATAATTTTTATGAATATGAATTTATTAATATTTTTCAAAATTAAAAATATTTTTCAGAATCAAAAGTAATGATGGTTTATGTTTGGGTTTTTTCACTGTATCTCGTAAAAAAAAAAATTATATCGATCAAGTTATTTTTTATGAAGATATTAATAAAAGTTTGAAATATGAATTTAACATTAGCACCTTCAAACTTTGAACGCTTATAACTCTGTGAAAAAATGAGTAAAATATACAACCAATATACTTTTTCGCGTTGTCGCGACCCCAGAAATTCAAATATAAAATAAAAATAGGGGGTTTCCGTTGAAAAAATCAAAGTTGGTGCGCGTTTTAATATGTAGACGACCCCCAATTCAAAATTTCAGTACATTTTCTGAAACTACTCACAATTCCCCGTCGAATGATACCTACTACATTTTTCTACATTGATTAGCAACGAAGTTACGTTGAGTGTTGCGTTTTTTTTTTCCCCGACTGTACATAGACACTGTTCTCGTACCCTAAATACCATCGTTGTATTACACACTGTTGTTGTCACTTTCATCCCTGTATCCATTTTACCGGACAATCACAATTAAGTTATTTTCGTCTTATTTCAATGCAGAATTTTCGCTTTGAATTGAAGAACAATTTTCCATTAAAATTTAAATTGATTGGTATCTAATAACCCAAAGGATTGACAAGCCTAGATAAATAGCTTAGTAAGAGATAAAGTTTAATAAAATTTTTAAGGATGGATGTTATGATAAGTCTAGTATAAAGGGTATTATCTTTTTTTATCTTGTTAAAAAACAAATTATGAATTAACTAGTTAACACGATTTAACAGGGAGCAGCACCCACTCATCGCTATTTGAGCAATGTTGAGCGGTTCAATGTCGAGACAAAGGGGACTACTCCGAGGTTTATTAAAAACAGTTAACACGATTAATGATCATTATAATGATAAGATAATGTAATTAAATAATACTAGTGGATCTGCAGATCAGGAGCCTCAACGTCCTATTGGAATCAGACATTATTCAATAGATCATTTTTATTTATTCCTTATTATATAATAGTATATATTGATTCGATCGACTTGTTACCATAATCAGATACATTCCTGATACCCCCCGCTGTACCTCTATTTGTATACCTATATCTATATCATATAAAGTGTTTCGGAATTGTAAATAATTGTATTTATTTTTGTACAAATTCTTTCAAAGAGGCTTAGTAAGTTCATAAAATGCTAATTTTGTGCATTTCTAGTCGTTTTAGCGTTAAAATAGCCTAATTTTCCCTTAAAAACGCATTAAAAAGCTCCAATACGGAAAGAAATGGATTTGGCGCCAAATTTGGCCGCTGTTTCCCTACATGGCGATTTTTTTGGCGACCTTGGCGAGAAAATCCTTATTAGGGATATACCAACTATAGAAGCTCTAATCTCATTGGCTGATGAGATACGAGAATTTTCCAGTCTGGGTTCGACAGAAAAGTACAAAAGGAGCATTTTTTACGCCAAGGCGGTCAGTCTCAGATCTGTGTCAGTTTCCTCAAATGCTTGCTTTGTTTGGGCCTCTTTGAATGAGACTTGCTTTATGTGTTATTGTAAACAATTTGTACTGTTGTTTTGCTGTTAACGGCTGTTGTTTAAGCTGTGTTTGCTAGTTGAATTGAAGCTGATACTTGGTTTATAGACCTGTATTTTTCTGGAACTTTCTCTGAATACATCACTGAATTTTTGCAAATTTCGCCTTTCATTCTCGGACAACTTACGGACCCCCAAGTACGCAACAATATGTATTGCAAGTCAATCGAAGGTCTTTTGCGGCCGCTATTGCGGAACATACAAATTTTTCCAGTAGGCCGTAATGATAAAAAAACTTTGGCGTGTCCCTGTACACGAACTACAAATGGAATGCACACCCAAAATTATACAGCTAATTTCGTGGGGATCATGAACACGTGTACCAAATTTCAAGTCAATAGCGTGATATTTGCGGCCGCTATCTCATGACAGACAGACAGACAGCTGGACAGACGGAACACAAAATCCTTTTGAGTCTCAACAGAAGGCCTCCACTGACGTTTCGGCAAAAATTGGAAGTCAATAGCTTGATTTTTGCGGTGGCTATCGCGGTACATACAGATTCTTCCCGTAGGTCGTAATGATAAGAAAAACTTTGGCGTGTCCCTGTATACGAACTGCAAATGGAATACATACTAAAAACTATACAGCTGATTTCGTGGGACTCATGAACATGTGTACCAAATTGCAAGTCAATAGCGCTATTTTTGCGGCCGCTACCGCGATACATACAAATTCCTCCCATAGGCCGTAATGATAAGAAACACTTTGGCGTGACCCTGTACACCATCTACAAATGGAATGCACACCCAAAATTATACAGCTAATTTCATGGGGATCATGAACATGTGCACCAAATTTCAAGTCAATAACGTGATATTTGCGGCCGCTATCGCACGACAGACAGACAGACAGACGGACAGACGGAACACAAAATCCTTTGGAGTCTCAACAGAGGGCCTCCAGTCACGTTTCGGCAAAAATTGGAAGTCAATAGCTTGATTTTTGCGGTGGCTATCGCGGTACATACAGATTCTTCCCGTAGGCCGTAATGATAAGAAAAACTTTGGCGTGTCCCTGTATACGAATTACAAATGGGATACATACCAAAAACTATACAGCTGATTTCGTGGGGCTCATGAACATGTGTACCACATTTCAAGTCAATAGCGCTATTTTTGCGGCCGCTACCGCGATACATACAAATTCCTCCCATAGGCCGTAATGATAAGAAAAACTTTGGCGTGTCCCTGTACACGAACTACAAATGGAATACATACCAAAACTATACAACTGATTTCATGGTGCTCATGAACATGTGTATCAAATTTCAAGTCAACAGCGCTATTTTTGCGGCCGCTATCGCGATGCATACAAATTCCTCCCATAGGCCGTAATGATAAGAAAAACTTTGGCGTGTACCTGTATACGAACTACAAATGGAATACATACCAAAAACTATACAGCTGATTTCGCGGGGCTCATGAACATGTGTACCAAATGTCAAGTCAATAGCGCTATTTTTGCGGCCGCTATCGCGATACATACAAATTCCTCCCATAGGCCGTAATGATAAGAAAAACTTTGGCGTGTACCTGTATACGAACTACAAATGGAATACATACCAAAAACTATACAGCTGATTTCGTGTGGCTCATGAACATGTGTACCAAATTTCAAGTCAATAGCGCTATTTTTGCGGCCGCTATCGCGCGACAGACAGACAGACAGACACACAGACACAGCCCAAAACCGTTTTGAGTCTCAACAGATGGCCTCCACTGACGTTTCGGCAATAAATTTTAAATTATTCTTTAATTTTTACTTTTCGAACATTATATGCATGGTAAGCATTGTATTCATGGTTTGCGAAAAAAATTTTTATCACCCATAGTTCAAGAAAAAAAAAAAAAAAAGAACGTTCATAGAATGTCACAAATTTGAATTTATGATTGTCGTGATGTGTACACTGTTAAAAATTTCACTTCAAATTTGAACCATTATATTGGGTAAAGCTTTAAGCAATACCATGATATGCTTTAGAATCACTTTTTAGTTTTCTATTTCTTGTAATTGAATTTCAGTTGCACCGAAATTTAGAGAAGTGTTTCGGCGTGCATGTAATTGTAATTCCCTTTTATTCAAGAGATGGCGCCACTAGTGTGCCTAAAATCACCAACTGTAAGCCAGAGAATCAGTGAAGTGAATTAGCGTATGATTTTGTCATTAAAAAACACCATTCATTACAAGAAAAATAAAAGAGTTCTCTATTCAATTGATCACTAACCAGACGTTACTATAGGATAGTTTATTGAAGTATATCCTTTTAAGAAAGAGAAAATCTATTATACAGTCCAGAAAGTATGAACCAGTAAAATTCTTTTGGAAATTAAGCTAAGCTAATTTAAAGAGCGTGTTCGAAAACTTAGGGTAAAATGCAAATTTTGTGCAACAACTCACCCATGGGTCAAGGTAAGACCCTAGAAAATTTAATCCCTTTAATCAATGAAACAGATACACCGGGTAAGAAAGCGCAGCACAGTGTCACAGTGTTACGCTTGAGACACGTAGGTCTTCAGTTCGATCCTCGCTTCGATCGAATGCTATTTTTGTTTAAAAACATAATATAACTTTATATATATATATATATATATATATATATATATATATATATATATATATATATATATATATATATATATATATATATATATATATATATATTTTATAATAAGATAAAGGATTACAATTAAATTAAAAAAAATTCAATACCTTAAATTAATCCTCAAATGAGCAACGAATATATTTCAGCTGTTACCACAGCCCTCTTCAGCGTTTCAAATGACGAAACTTGCATTGCCGGTGATTCAAAGCCGGTGCTTCTCGATGGCTTCGCGTAGCGAAGCCATCGAGCCCATTACAACAATCATAATAGCCCATTACAAAAATAGCCCATTACAACAATCATAAATATACCTTGAAACGCGAAGCCATCGAGATTCTAACCACTCCTTCCTCCATTAACGACCGCGAACACAGTTTAATACCCGAAGAATGGCAACAGATCCTGAAAACCAAGAAATGAAATGAAGAGGAAACGTCAGCAGAGGAGTTTTGTTTGTTTTGAAGCACCGGCAATGCAAGTTTCGTCATTTGCAACGATGAAGAGGGCTGTGGTAACAGCTGAAATATATTTGTTGCTCATTTGAGGATTAATTTAAGGTATTGAATTTTTTTAAAACCTAATATCACTATCTGTTTCAACATAAAATTAACAAACCATGGTAAAATTTTAAACAATCGGGTGGTTGTAGTTACTTCATTACCAAGTTTTAGTTCAAACTAATACTAAATTTTTAGCAGTGTATAGCATGTACATCTTTGGTTCTGACGCAAGAGATCCTTTTATCTACGATTTTCACAAAAAAATCATGATGTATGTGTGCATACAATTGAACACAATAGTATCTAAACGCTTTTTTTCGAAAGATCTAAAAGTAGGTACGTATATTATTAGTCATCATAGCAGAAATCCTATTGATTTTGATGAATATAACACTGATAATTCTTTTTTTACAGGGACACAACAAAAAATTATTTATAATTACGGTCTGTGGGCTGACATTACTTGAAGCACGATAGCGTCTAAATGCTTTGTCCGATTGACCTGAAAATTTATATACATGTTATAACACAGACGTTACCCCGTTGCATGAACTGTATTGATTTTGGTGTATCTAGCACTTATAGATTTTACAGGGACAAAACGAAATATTTTTTTTTCTTTCTCAACTATTTGTTCAAATTATTTGAATTGCAATAGCATTAAACAATTTCTTTATTCGATATAACTGGTTCCTTTCATACTTTTCTTACTTTAATTTATTGTCGAAATGTCAGCGGAAGCCTGCAAGTGGAGACTCAAAAAGTTTTTCTGAGCTGTGTGTCTATGTGCATGTATGTGTGTACCTCTATAGCGACTGCAAAAATCACTGATTAACTTGAAGATTGGCACACGTTTTCATGAGGCACACAGAATTAATTGTAATCTTTCCGGAGTACATTCTCTTTGTAGTTTGGATATACAGGGATACACCAAAGTTTTCCTATGAATACGGCCTGTGGAGAGAATATTCATGTAAAATGATAGCGACCGCAAAAATTACCCCGATTGGTTATCAAGTTTGTACACATATATAGGTACTATACAGAAATAGCTGTATAGTTTTTACGCTTATATTCTTTATGGTTCGTGTACAGGGACAAGCCAAAGTATTTATCATTACCATCTATGGACAGAATTTCTTTTAAATGCACTTTAGTGTGCTTACACTGTATTCAAGAAAATGAAAATAATATATGTTAATGATATGCTTGAAGGCGTGTTTTCTGTAGAAAAATGTGTGCTTAGGCAAAATAATTATTTTACAGGAATTCCCAAAAGTGTTCCGACAAGATACGTAATCATCCAATTTTGTCCAATTTATACTAATTATTTTTGATCTACATGAAATAAGCTGTTTAGTTTTTACTGACGTATTTTATGTATATAGCTGGTTTACAGTGGCGCACAAAAGAACTTTTTAACATTGAAACTTATAGACAGATTTTTACTCTAAGGCATATTAATGCGTTTATGCTGCATTAAACATAACGTAACTAGCATACTTTATTAAGGTGCTTAAAAGCATGTTTTGTTTTGTCAATGTATGTATAGAGAAAATAATTTATTTACAGGACCAAACAAAAAAATTTCAATGACATTCTATAATCATCCATGGGAAATATGGTTCAAATATTAATATCAAACAAAGAAAAAAATGTATATTTTTCATTGGTTTACACTATGTTTGTGGCACGTATAGAGGAGATACACAAAATAATCTTGTTTCGATACAGTATATAGAAGGTATATTCTTAAAATTGTATTTGAACATGATTAAACTCCATTACACATAGTGAAATAAACGTATGTTATTAGAATGTTTAAAACTAGGGTTTCTGTAAAAAATGGTAGGCATTGAATTGGTAATTAGTTTACAGGGTTACACAAGATAATTCTGATACGTTATAAAAACTTTTGTATGAAATTTGGTGCAAGTATTTTGAGTTACAACGAATTAAAAGTGCACAAGGCTATGAATTACAATAACATATACAAGCACAAATATAATATGTATATATATATATATATATATATATATATATGTATACAGGTAGATACTACAGGGTGTTGAAGGGGTAGCAGCCCCCCTCAGAAACTTTTTTTGTTATGTAGCGAGTTGAACATATATAGTATGAGAGCTTCTCTCTCTCTCTCTCTCTCTCTCTCTCTCTCTATATATATATATATATATATATATATATATATGTATGTATGTATGTATATATATATAATCATAATTATTTTAAATACTATGGAGGGAATAAAAATTATCCGCTGAGTAATGTGCGATGCAGTTAGGATGTTGAGGTTCCTGATCTGCAGATCCACTAGTTAAAAAAAAATAATAATAGTAATAATTACTTAAAATTCGGATAGTAGAGTGGAGTGTCCCCAGATCTTTTTATATTTGTTTGAAATGAATGTAGTTTTTCTCAAACATCTTTAATTTTTGATCTACCATTTAATTATTTTTTTTTTGTTAAACTGACAAATTTTGACACAAAAAACAAAATTTTTCTAACGAAAACTAAGCAAAACAAAGCATACAATATAAGTGTTAAATGTGACATATTTCTTTTTTCCCTCGGATGTAGCATTTTTGTGTCAACTCAAAACATCTTGAGTGTGATAGATCAACCATCGAGGACAACATAAACAACATCGTGTGACAGGCATCTGTGAAAAAAAAATGTTTTGATTTTAAAATTGTTAGAAAAACTTTCAGATTCCTAGAAAACATTCTTTGAAAGAAGCTATTAAAAAGGAAAAATAAAAGGAAAAACAAATAGTTATTCAATGAAATTTTTTATTGCTTAATTTCTAAAAATTAGAAATATTTTATAACATGAGAAGTAAAGTGTTTTTTTTTTTTTTTTTTTTTTTATTATTTCAATTAAATAAAGTATTCAGTTTTGTTTTACGCGCGCTCAAAATAGCTAGAAATCTATAAATTAGTTACGAAAGACATTTGGTTATAGATTTTAAATTTTTCGTCTATTGATTTTCAAAGCTTTAAGCAGAATATGTAAAGGAAGTCATAAAACCATGTAACATGATTCACTCACAAAATATTAATATATTTACTTATTGTTAAAATATTGTTATATTAGTCTAAATAATTACTTAGCTCTCGCAAACTCAAATCCCACACCAAAGGAATTTGAATATAACCAACATTGCACACGGAATTGAGGCATAGTCTCTGGTCTCATCCAAGCTTAACAATGTTATGTCTAAGGGCAGAATAAATCAACCCGATAGTTATAAGACAGATATATAACACGGATTCGTACCTTGAGAAAAATTTATTTGAGCGTTTTTATTAAGGATGTGTGCATTTTTATTATTTGTCCAATTCGATGGGAGGGCTAAGAGATAAACTCTACCACTGATGTGAGCGTTTTGTCGTAAAGCCATTTAAATGATATGGTCAGTCATGTGGTGTTTGGTGGATATATTTTCGTTTCGACAGGGGGTGAGATTGATCTACAGAAAAATTAGTCTATCAAGAAACGGGAAAAAAGAGAAGTATGTGTGAAGATGTGTCTTTGTGTTCCATTATGGTAAAAAATGTTATTAGACAAGTGCATACTGCCTTTGAAATTAAATGGCAAAGAATGTGGGGTGCGAAGTATCCAGGAGGGAGTTCTAAGGGATCAGCTGTAAGGGGAACAGTACTATAGACTACCTGGTTCAAACCGGAAAAGTATGGCTGGAAGGGACAGCCATTACGTCAATTTTCAGGAAGTTTTGTCTGACACAGATTTAGCACTGGGGTCTAATTTATGATTAGTTCTATCTTTAATGTTAATTACGCGGAAATTAATGCATTTAAAGGGATTAGACATTTACCTGGAAGCTGGTGCGTTTGCCCACAAATGATGCAAATTTTGTGATTAAAGCAGGAATTCGCCAGGTGCCACAGGCCCTAGCACTTGTGTGTAGCAAATAGCGTAGCAGATAATCTAAAATAATAGCGTTTAAGTGTAGCAAATAGTGTAACCGTTCAGAATAGATGATTAATGAAGATCCCGCTGGTCTCCAACATAATATACGTCCAGGAAGTAGGGAGAAATATACTTAGTTTTTAAAAATTGTTTAAAGGTAGTGGGATTCCTTAAACCTTATAACATCCGAGCAGAGGTTAGCAGCAGAGGTTATATACCTTTATCCATTAAAAAAATGTAATTTTCATAAACGTTTAACATTATTACTTTGCATTTAGTAATGCTCTTTGTGAAATGTTGTGTCTATTTAATGCAACAGTGGTATTCATTTGATTATACTTTCCTAGTCAATTGATCTGAAAACAAAATCAACTGACAAATTTCTTTTGCTGACGTTTAGTAGGGCATTGGAGATGATGTAAAATACTTCGATCGTTATTCTTTAATTGAGATACATGTCAAGTTCATGCTGAAGCTCCGATTATAAGTGTACTCAGTGCTATTTCTATTTTTTCTGAGAGCTGGTTGAGTTAAAAGGGGTTTTATTGATTGACTGATTGATTGCACCCCTCCCATCTTCCGTCTTATTGCCATCTAATCAATTGAGCCTTGGACAAAGAATCCTTCTCGTAGGGGTCTTGTTACCTGGCAATAGTCTAAATATCCAATTTGTTTAATTTTAAATAAATATTGTATGTTGATCAATGTTACGCTGCATTCTGAAAACTTAACGCCACATTGAAACAAGAGTCTACTTTACGAGCGATGGTGCGCTGCAAAGGATCAAAGACAATTGACTTCCGCTAGAATATGTAGGTGACAGGCTTCACAACCCATACCACCCGCAAACGCCGCTTCTATGGCATTCAGCTGGTACGAAAAGCACAGTTTTATTATTTTCTGGACAGACCTTATATATTAACTAAATTTAGTCCTAATTTAAGCCTATTTTTGGAAAAAAATATTGTTTGTGTAGTTACAATGTTATTATTTCAGTTTAAACAGGATATGCTTAAAAGATCCTAATTTAAATTTAACTACTTTTTTAAAGAATATTAATTTTTGTTTCAAAACTGCAATAATCGCTGCACATTTCACTCAGTGTACACCTGATTTCTATTTTTTCGCATTTTATGCACTATTTTTTATTTAATTAATTAGATACTATAAACTGCAGCATTTCCAACAATAAATTCAGATTAAAAAAAAAAAGCCCTCAAAGTAAATATATTTTTTCTTTTTACCTTCTCCCCCCCAATATTTTCTTTAAATAATAATAATTTTATTAAAAGAAAATATTTCGCGCACTCAAAAAAATATTTATTTTCATTTTTTGTTTAAATACATACTATCATATGAATGTTAGTAAAACTCGGATAAAAAAGAAACAAATATCTCCAAGCGCATTTAGTATATTGGAATTCTTGAAAATATTCTGAGGTCATATGAACAAAAACGTGTCAAATTCATACATTTACAGCTTTATCGGGAGAATTTAAAGAACTGTTTCTAGTCCATAAGATGCATACGTGCAACGTTTACATGGGTAAAAATGCACAAGGCATGTTTTATCGATATGAACTACTAAGCTATCTTTAGGAACAAAAAAAGACTTTTCATGTGTTCCAGAAACCTAGAGAGTAAGAAATTAGATTTAGAAGTATTTTTTTCAGAAAATATAATGTTATATATATATATATATATGTTGATATAGCTTATACAGATTGATATACCTTATACAGTCAAACCTCGTTACCGTGAACACACTTAAAGTAAAACACTTTTTTTACAAAGCAGATCCCTCTTTAACGTTAACTATAAAATTTTGTAATTTCTTTTAATATTTCTTTTCTACTTCTACTTCATAAAACACATCCATGAAATATTTACGTTGGTAAAAATGTAGGAGGCATATTTAATTGATATATAATTTAATGTTTGTCTTGAGCAAATACACTACTTTCATATAAATATTTGTGCACTTTCGAATATAGACGTTTCGTCAAACATCTAGAAAAATTCCTTAAAAATTATCTTGAAACTTTGGGAGTGTAAAGAACCTGTTACACCTCATATGTTTCAGCAAATGTTTTGTCCTGAAGAGGAAAAGGAGACCAGTAAAAATTAAAGAAACATCAAAATGTTTTGCCTCACCCTGTAAAAGGTAATGCATGAAATGCGTTTTCTCTGAAGCATGTGTTTATAAAGATTCTTCTAATTAACAGTGTAATTTTTTATGAGGCTACCACATATATGCATGGAGATATAACGGTTTTTTTTAGAAAATCGAAAAAAAAAGCCACTTTTTAATTTATGACACGGGTGATAGACACAGTGCAAAGTTATTTTTAGGAGACTTGGCATACTATATTAGACACAGCATACTGCAATCAGCATGCAAAAATGTTACATATCTTACGAAATCTGAACATTTTTACTGAATAATTTTTAACTAGCATGCGCTAGCTTTATGAAAATTTCAATTGTTTAATAGCAAAAACTTTTGAGCTAAAGTGTAACCATGTTTCTTACGCCTAGCAATGAGGACGAGTCGAAAATCTTGTAGGGTTTCCAAGATGACCAACAGGTTTGAATGTAGTAAGCATCCAGTCATTCGGTATTCCCTTATTGCTTATTTTCTCTCAACGATTAGCTTGTCTCCCCTATTTTACTAGTGGATTCGCTGAATCCGCACTTGCGCGGAGGCTTCCATGGTCGCAAGAAATGTAGTTAAAGAGTACTTATATGAGCACTCCAAAGAAATATCGTGTAAATTCAAACAGTTATGAGTGACAGAATGGACAGAATTTCAGCTCCGCTAAAAATAAATGTTAAACTAAAAGGAGTTTTACTCACATTTTTATTTTGACTCAACAATTGTACAGTATTCGCTAATCCTAAATTAATATTGATAATGTTCTTTTTTTTTTTTTTTTTTTACTCTCTAAATTGAATTGTATCGATAAATAATACTTGGTTCTCTCAATTTTCAGCTTTTCTTTGTTTGCAATGTTTATATTTATTATTAACACTTATGATAGACTGTGAAAAATAGGTTCTTAAAAATAAGTATATAGTGTCTCAAAATAGCTCTGCAACAATATATTTAAATTTGAAAACCCATGTACTCATTTTTGAGTGTATTGACACGTCAAACATGGGGATATTGGGATACTTATTGGTCAACCCCATTTTGGAGCATGTCAATGTACTCAAAAATGAGTACATGGATTTTCAAATTTAAGTATATATTTTTTCGGAGCTATATTGAAACAATATATACTTATATTTAAGAACCTATTTTTTACAGTGTAGGGTTGATTTAAATGGCATTCTTATAACTTCTTGTTGGATTTTTTTTTTTTTTTTTTTTTTTTTTTTAACAATATTAGAAAATTCTTTTGAACGGTTACGCTTTGGGGAATAAATCTATGAAATGATTATATTTTTCAAAAGAAAATTATATATTTTAAATCGATTTTTGTTTGCATAAGCTTATGTTTCAGATAAATAACCAATCGTTGATATTCTTAAAAATTATTTATAAAGTATTTGTTTAATTTTAAGAGGGAACTGTTGCTTCTAGCTATATTTTTACTATGATAAAAGGTCTGTAGAAAAATGAAAACTTAAAGTATATTTAGTGATATTCTGTACGGTTTAATGAATCATATTTTAAATAAGATTTTCTCTTTTCATATATGACATAATCTCACTTATAAAGAATTTCTTTCTGATCTTTTGAAATTAATGAGGAAGAAAATGAAAAAGTAGAATGAAACTCGAAAAAGAAAAAAGAACTCTAACGGAAAGGGATTTTTATTATTTATAGAACATTCAGATATTAAGAAAATGCATGCATAAAAATATTTTTTATGTGTTTGTTAGCTTACATTTGGCATTTATTGTTGTTCTTGTGAGATATTCTTGTGAAAAATTTTGTATAGTCTAGACAACATTTTGAATAAACCACTGAATCAGGAAATCAATCATGATAAATTCATAAAAGAACGGAGGTATATTGATTAAATAATATTCTTAAAATATATATAAAAATAAAATTGCCAGAAATATTTTGTGTATAATCAATCATAAATGGAAGTTTGACATGTTTAGTATCTTTGATGCTTGTCTAATTTCTACGCGACAGGAGGATCATGCGGTCACTAAACTCATGTTTAATGAAAATCGACGAATTACCGCTATTTTACTGTACGTTTCTGCATAATAAACAAATAAAGCTATAAGTTTATTTTAGATATAGAAAATTCTGCTACGAAAACTTCACCAAAGCAAGGGGTTCATTTTTGTAAAAAACTTAGTAGAAGTTCTAAACTTTATTTCGTTTGCGAAAGCTTGTGAAATCGCAAACCTTTCATAACCTCTCATATATCTCGTTGCTGCCATCGACATACATTTGAATAGCTGCGGTTGAAAATTGTAAAATATTTAAATTTAATATATTTACAGAGGCTGTTAGCACATTTTTTAGACGATTTTATTTCGCAGTAAGAAAAAATCGTTTGCATGGAGAAATTTATTTTCACAACAGTTATATTTTTGGAAGTTTTATTTATCTTCTGATATATATAATTTTTGTTTAGATGCAAAAATGCGCTTTTAAAATGGCAGTGGATGGAAAGATAGGTTTCCGCTCTTTCCAAAGATAGTTTTTAGTGAAATCTTTATGAAAAGCATTTATCAGGAGAAAAATGGAAAAATGTTGCAGCAACAGATGAATCTTGGGTCTATTTAAGTGGTTGCAATAAAAAAAGGTCAATTTATTATCACAAAAGTGGAGAAAAAAAATTTGCTACATGGCTCAAAGCATCAAAAGAGAGTTTTTCTAAAGGATTTATGATTGCCATTGGTTTTTTCATACAAGCACAAGATAAAAGCAAAAAAATGTGACAAAAATGTCAAAATCAACTCTAAATACTCTCAAGAACATATTTTAATTCCAATTTTAAAAAATGAAATTCCAGATCTTTATCCACAATGCTATCAATCCGTTGAGCTGTATCAAGACAAAACAAGCAGCCACACATCGCAATCCGCAATTGCTTTTCTAGAAAAAATATGGAACAAAAAACGGGAATTAAAACCATACCCTTCACTGACATTCCTGCTAAATCATCTGATGTATCACTGTTGGATTTTTGTGATTTTCGACTCTTAAAATCAACATTATTCAAACACCGACCTACAACGCTTTGTGGACTTTGGAAAGCCGTTCAAGAGGAGTAGAAAAATATACCTCTTCCGATATTATAAAAAGGCATTATTATCATAGAAATTATGATGTAGAATGTTAGTTAAGAATAAGGGCTATCAAACTGAACAAATAAAACACGAAATATGAGTGAAATTGCTTCAGTACACTCCATCAAAATCGTCTAAAAAATGTGCGAACAGCCTCTGTAACATATTTAAATTAAAAATATTTATTACAATCTACCTTAGCTATTTAGTTTTGTTTTAGTATTTATTAGTTCGCATACTTTTAAATTCATCATATACTAAAATCTAAAAACCCAGGATTAATATCATGCCCATTAGACACTTGCTATTTAGATTTAACAAATCTATCAAGTGTTCACGATGGGGAAAAAAAAAAAAAAAAAGAAGTCTGTGTTTAAGTATTTGACTAATATATATGCAGTTTGGAAGTTCGATTAAAATCATCATTAGTATAAATAATGGTATAGAGTAACAACTTTTCTCGCGCTTAGCATTGAAAATGATTCCAAAGACTTGGAGGAGTGCCAAATTGACCGTTATTTTGGAATTTAACATACATCCAGCTATTTGGAGTTTCTATATCGCTATTCTCTTCCAACCACAAGGGCTATGACCATTATTTTAATACTGGTATCGTTCAGTCAGTAATTGCGCAGAGGTTCCCATGATCGTAAAAAAGTGTTTGGAGACTATTAAACTTTGCGTATCCTTTAAAATATATATATATATCTTCGATCAATCTCATGTAAAACTATTTTTTGTAGCATTTAAAAATAAATCAATACTAAATGCTAGTTTTTCTATTTATAAGTTTAGTGTTTGGTATATATAAAACAGCTGAAAAAAAAATACTTAAAAATTTCAATATTTACAGAATCATGAATTGTTGTTCTTAGGTTATTGCTGTCAGAAATGCATTCTCTTTTTTGGGACGCATGATTTCTTTAAGAATAAGAATATTTTGAAATAATTTAAACGCAATACCCACAAAAATAAATTTTTAACAATGGTTTCCTATGCAGATTTTTCAACAATATATATTGGTGAACAAAGAGAAGAATTATTTCTAAAAAGGAAATTATCTTTGAAAAGTAAGGAATAAAATTTAAATCTCTAAAAGCAGCATTGCTGAAAAACATGGATTTTTTAACAGCTAATTCACATGTTCTTAATTCCAGCATATTCTTTAATCACGTTTCTTTCGACCATGGAAGATTTTGCGCAAATGCTGACTCTACGAAATCAGTGTAAAAATAGGGGTGATAACATTTGTGGTTGAGAGAAAATAGAGATAAGGAAGCACCGATTGACTGTATGTTTACCAAATCACAATCTACCGGTCAAATTTGGCACCCATACAATCCTTTGGAATTGCCCTCAAATCTAGACGCGAGAAACGTGGTTACACTATACTTTATAATGAAGAACTAATAAAAAATGACACTGTGCAAATTATAGTAGTTTATAAATTATTGCATAATACTTTAGCGATTAGACACTTCTCGTGAGTTATGAATTAGCTGTTTGTATCTATGTATTATATTGATAAATGTACTGAATTATATTAATTAATATATCTATATAATCATAGTATTTTAATTTTAATTGTATGTCTGAAGAAACTGGTCATAATTCTTTAATTTTGAATGCTCTGTAAAAAAAAATTTGTGTAATATTACACAGTAATATTGAGGAAGCTTACCATGTAAATAAATACCACAACTATAAAGAGAAGTGTTACCAGCTACATCTGTGTAATCACAGCTTAACGTGTAAGTTCACACAGTTACAGCTGGTAACATTTCTCAGCATAGTTGTGGCATGTAGGCTGCCTTAATATCGCTGTGTAATATAGCTTAAAAAAATTACAGTGGGATATTTTAAAATTAAAAATACACAATCTCTGATTGCATTTTACAAATTTAATAGAAAAAAAAATTATGACTTTTTGGTTCGTAAAATATATATATATATAATAATTATAATTTAAGTTGTATGATAATATTATAATTTAACTTGTAATAAAACAAAATGTGTATGTTAAAATAGATGATTTGACAAAAAGTATCAAACTATGTAAATAAATGTGAAAAATACAGTGTATTCCAAAAAGCTGTACTCAGTACTAGAATTATTAAAATAGAAAATACATAATTGTTGTGAAAAAAATATATAATTAACAAAAAATATTTTAAACACATTTTTCATCCATAAATACATATAAGTATACCAGTATATTATAATTTTCTTTATATATAAATTAGTAAAAATTGAAAAATTTAAATTTAAGTACATTACTTAGAAGAATCGATAATTTCTTCCTCGCTTTGCGTATATATTCTGACTACCAAATTAGTTTATCTTGAAAACACTGAGTATTTTATTATATTGAATAAATAAATAAATAAAAGTTTTAGTACCAGCTTATCAGCAGAACTGCATCACGTCGAGAAAATCAAGGTTTTTTTCTAAAAAAAAAAAAAAGTTAAACAATCGCTTCCATACCAGAAACTTTCATATTGAGGAAGATACGATACGACTTGTTTTTATCGATGTTAACTGGGAAGTTTTCGGTATGACCAAAAAGAATTTACGCCGTGCTTTCTGTGATCTCGTATAACTGAAGATATATATATATTAAAGAAAAAAAATATGTATTTCTATTCTTTATTTTTTTTCTTCCGAACAAAAACTAAAAAGAAATGTTTCTAAACAGCCATATTGGTAGAAAAAAGTGTTTACTAAATTAAGTACATCAATTAACCAATTGAAACAGACTTTTTTAAAAAAGAGTTTTGCTTAAATGGTTCACATTTTATAAAAATACAGAAATTATCATAACTCCCGGACAACTTAATCCAAAAACGAATATTAATGTGCATGATATAAAGTATTAACTAATAATCTATAGTAAATGATTTTGCGAAATCATCATTTAAATATATTGTATAATGCAAAAATTGAATATCAAATATTTTAAAACGTAATTATAAACAAATAAATTATTGCACAAATTGAACATTTAACGATTTAAAATGCAATAAAATTTAATAAAATTAAAAAGACAAAGAATATAAAAATAAAAAATATTTGTATGTATTGAAATTCTATTTAAGAATTTTTTAGAATAAATTTTTTACAAATAGAAGAAGAAATTGAACAGAAAAAAAAAAGTATTATGCTTGAAATATTTTTTGAAAGTTTTGGAGTGAAACTTTGAACTAATTTACAAAAATTTAAAAATTTAAGCTATTAAAAAAAAAAAAAAAAAAAAAAAATGTATATATATATAAATAAATATATTGAGTGATACCTCATCTCATAGATCATTTGAATACACGACTCTTTTGTAATCATTGTGTTCAGCGAAATTTCTTTTTTATTGAGATATTTTGTGATTTACATTAATTTATTGCAACATCAGGATAACTTGACCATATTTTGACTCTCATTCATATCTTGACCATGCAAGACCTCCTTATGTGCTTCTTCTTTCCTCAGGTGAAGGTAAGCGGCTATCTCGACAGCCGTAGGAACTTCTCAAGCCCGTGATGATGATGATGAACATCAAGATAGGGGATATTAGCCCTTTATTCACCATAATGAAAAATAGCAATATGTGATTTAATATAGATTTGTTTCCGCTTAACACGATTCTGTTAAGCAAAATTATATTTTTCATTTGAAAAAAAAAAAAAAAAAGTTTTTTCACGTGGGGCCCATGGGGTCCCACCTTATGCTACCTCATCTGACAGATCATTTGAATTCATAGCACTTTCATAATCATTGTGCTCAGCGAATTTGCTTTCTTATTGAGATATTTTGGGATTTCCAGATTTTTTATTACAACATAAGAATCAAACCCGTGACCCCTACTCTGAAAAAAAAAAAAAAAAAAAAAAAAAAAAAACAATACATGTTTTAATAGATATTTTTTCCACTTAACACGATTCTATGGAGAAAAAAATTGGTATCTATTTGGAAAACTAAGTTTGTTTCACATGGAGCTCTTGGGAGCTCTAGGAGCCACCTATAACACCTCATGTGACAGATCGTTTGAAAATCACGAAACTTTTAAAATCAATATATTCAGCGAAATTGCTTTTCTTTTGAGATATTTTGGTGTATTAAACTTATGAAACATACTGTATATATTCAGAGTGATCGAATTATAGGGCATTTAGCACATTTATAAAGTCATTGTAATAGTGATAATTCTTAATGATAAAATTATTATAATATACTTTCAAATCAAAAAAGTTGGCAGAATGACATTCATAGGATCAAAAATTTAAATACAATTGAAATGCAGTGATTGAAATTTATTAGCTTCTTTAAAATAATATAAAGTATTACCTGACATAATTACTGATATCTTTAATATCACTTACAAGTCTCAAATATCATTTAAAATAATCTACATTTTGTTCATATAACTACTATGCTAATTTATTAAATTTATCTTCATATTAACCTTTTCTTTTCTATGTTATCATATGCACAGAGAAAAAAATTATGTGATTTATACCTGGAAACTAAATTGTAGTTCTATTAAAAATAGTTTCATGTCATCCTTATAAATTTCAGTCCCCAGTGAAAGCGTAATCTAGTAAACTCTTTTAGAATTCTAGAGCGTTTACCTATATTATCGAAAAATCAAACTTATTAAAAAATCCCTGCAAAAAGATGCGAAAACATAGAGGCAAATTTTAGCAACGATAATTCAAGTTTATAATCTAAATCTAGGAAATCAAGTGAAAATTTATTGCAATACAAAGGACTTGTAATATCCATAATATTGTTTCACCCTCTAGAAAAGCATAACCCGGAAATTCTTGACCATTTCGTGTATTCAGTTTATTGGCTTACCTTATACGCATAGCTTGGTAATCAATATTTCTAGTTTAGGGATTCAGAAAATGACTACTTATTCATTCTAGATGAAGGTGGTATATATATATATATTCAATGTGGTCTTGCAGAGGATTTGGGGGATTTTAGGCAATCACCAAACTTGTTTAACTCGCTTCACCCGTATTAAGCCGTGGTAGTCTCTGCTCCTTCTAATTATATATATATATATTTTTTTTTTGTGTGTGTCATACTTTGCTCATATTTATTATATATGAATCAATGTCTCAGAAACAACTCATGTTAACTTTTTCAGTACGTTTTGCTTTGTATAAGGCTTCACTTCTATATATAATTGTTTATTGATTAATTCAAGTCCACATTTCCGGTTTTCGGTCAGTGTAATGAATTACTATTATTATTATTATTATTATTATATACTTGTATATATTTCATTTATTTCTCTTTTTTAAAAGAATGTAACATAGATAAGTATTTTTAAAGAAAAGAAAATAAGCTTATAAAATAAGATTTTTTTATTTTTTTTAAGTAAACTTATCAAATGTTCTTGTACTAGAAATTCTGAAATTATAATTATCGTATTAAAATCAAAGAAATTCCAAAAAAAT